>JAOZJS010001364.1:0-11206 GCA_025882695.1 Amerodectes protonotaria | reverse complement strand
TGTTTAAGAATTTTTAGCAGTATCGCTGTCACGCGGCTGTGAAGGAACGAATATGAGCATCGAACAAACCTATACGGAACTGGCTCGCGCGCCGCGCGCGGAGCCGTCCGAATTCCGCCGCGGCCTCGTCAGCAGCATGCCCGTGCTGGCCGGGCTGATTCCGCTCGCGCTGCTGCTCGGCGCGCAAGCGTCGCAAAAGGGCTTGAGCACGCTCGAAGTGCCGCTCATGACGGGCCTCAATTTCGCGGGCGGGTCCGAGTTCACGGCCATCGGCCTGTGGACGTCGCCGCCGCACATTCTGCTGATCGTTGCGATCACGTTCCTCGTCAATAGCCGCCACCTGCTGATGGGCGCGGCGCTCACGCCGTTCCTGCAGCATCTGCCGAAGCGCCGCGTGCTGCCCGCACTGTTCTTCATGTGCGACGAGAGCTGGGCGATGGGCATCGCGCATGCGCGCGAGCGCGCGGCGCGCGGCGAACGCCCCGCCTTCAGCATGCCGTACTACTTCGGCTGCGCGCTCACGCTGTACGTGACCTGGCTCGTCTTCACGATGCTCGGCGCGGTGGTCGGCCCGGCGCTCGGCGACGTCAAGCTCTACGGTTTCGATATGGCGTTTCCGGCCGTGTTTCTGGTGCTGCTGCGCGGCATGTGGAAAGGCTGGCGCGCGGCGCGGCCGTGGCTCGCGAGCCTGGTCGCGGCCTGCGCGACCTATCTGCTGGTACCGGGCGCGTGGTACGTGGCGGCCGGCGCGTTGTGCGGGCTCGCGACCGCTTATCTCTGCGCGGGCAAGCAGGCATGATCCAGTTCGGTACCGTACTCACCATCGTCGGGATGGCGCTGGCCACGTATTTGACGCGCGTCGGCGGGTTCCTGCTGCTGCGCAACCGCACGTTGAGCCCGCGCGCGATGGCCGTCATGGAAGCGGCGCCCGGTTGCGTGCTGATCGCCGTGATCGCGCCGAGCTTCGTCGCGCGCGATCCGGCCGACCTGATCGCGCTCGCGATCACGCTCGCGGCGGCCACACGCTGCTCGATGCTGGCGACCATCGTGATCGGCATCGCGTCGGCGGGCATCCTGAGCCACGTGCTCGGATAACGGCGCGGGGCCGAGGACCGCCGCGCGGCCCCCGCTCAGAAACGTTCGATCATCCCGAACTGCACGCCGCGCACCGGCGCGCCGGGCGTGCTCGCGGGCAAGCCCGTCACGCTCGAGCCGCGCAGCGTGAACGCGGCGTCCGCGCGATTGCGCAGCCACGCGCCGCTCGCGTAGAACATGAGCCGCTTCGACACGTCGTATTCGCACGCGACGCTGAACTGATCGGCGTCGTTGTCGCGGCCCGAGCGGTCGCGCGCGAACGCGTAGCCGAGCGACGCGCGGAACTGCGGCGCGAACGCATAGCGCAGCGAGACGGACACGCCGTCGTTGTGATACCGCGCGCTGCGGCTGTCGCCGTTGAAGAACGCGACGAAGCCCGTCGCGCGGCCCAGCGTATAGGACGCGCCGCCCATGTTCGCGCGCAACGCGCCCGCGCCGTGCGTCTGCTGATGCGCATACGAGAGGCGCAGCGGGCCGTAGTGGTACGCGACGGTCTCGTAGTTGCCGGCCAGGCCGTTGCTGCCGTCGTCGGCGGCGCTGCGCAGCGCGAGCATCACGGTGCCGCTCAGCCCCATCAACGTCGGCGACAGGTACGTGACGGCATTGCTCACGTACGGCGTGATCTTCGACAGATTGTTGAGCCCCGACGCGATGGTACCCGCACCGAATGCGTCGAGCTGCCCCTTGAACGGGATGTAGAGCGGCGAATACTGGCGCCCGAAACGCGCCTCGCCCCACGGGCCGCCCGCGCCGATCCACGCCTGGCGGCCGAACAGCGTGCCGGACGTGGACAGCGCGCCGTCGCTCGCGCTGAAGCCGCTTTCGAGATCGAACAGGATGCGCGTGCCGCCGCCGATCGGCTCGGCCCCGCGCAGCCCGATGCGCGAGCCGCGGTAGGCGCCCGAATCGAGGCGCGGCGTCCAGCCGTTGCCGGGATTCGTGACCTCGATGCTGCTGTCGAGCACGCCGTACAACCCGACCGTCCCCTGCGCCGCGAACGCGCCGGACGCCTGCGTCAGCGAGGCGAGCGCCGCGAACGAGGCCAGCGACGCGGACCGCGGCGGACGCAGCGGCATACGCAGCAACGTGCGCCGCGCGCTTGCCGCGAAAACGCGCGGCTTACGGGGCTGCCGCCGCGGGTCGGGCCGCTGGTCCGTCCACTTGCCCAGCCGCGGCTGCGCGCCGCGCCGGCGGTTACCGCTGAACATCGGGCAACGCATAGGCAATCACGTAATCGCCGGACTTCGTGCCGAACGAGCCATGGCCGCCCGCCGCGATCACCACGTACTGCTTGCCGTCGGCCATATAGGTCATCGGCGTGGCCTGGCCGCCCGCGGGCAGGCGTGCCTCCCACAGCTGCGTGCCGGTATCGGTGTCGAACGCGCGCAGGTAGTTGTCGGCAGTCGCGGCGACGAAGAACAGATGGCCGCCCGTGACGAGCGGGCCGCCGAGCATCGGCATGCCGAGCTTGAACGGCAGCGGCAGCGGCGCGCTGTCGCGCACGGTGCCGATGCGCTTCTTCCAGACGATCTGGTTGGTCTTCAGATCGACGGCCGAGACATAGCCCCAGCCCGGCTGCTTGCACGGCAGGCCGAGCGGCGACAGGAACGGATGCAGGCGCACGGCGAACGGCACGCCGTATTGCGGCTGCAGCCCGCTCTCGCTGCCCGTGCCGCCCTTGCCGTCCGCGGGCGGTTCGATCGGATTGCCGGGGCCGCGCGGCACCAGCTGCGAGACGAACGGCAGCGCGATCGGATTGGCGATCGCGATCTGACGGTCGGTATCGACGCCGAGGCCGCCCCATTCGAACATGCCGAGGTTGCCCGGGAACACGAGCGTGCCCTGCTCCGACGGCGGCGTGAACGTGCCTTCGTAGCGCAGGCGATGGAACATCACGCGGCACACGAGCTGGTCGAACATCGTCGCGCCCCACATGTCCGCGCCCGTCAGGTTCTTGCTCGGGCGGAACGTGAGATCCGAGAACGGCTGCGTCGGCGAGACGTGGTCGCCCGCGGCGGCGCCCTGCGGCACGGGGCGCTCGGGCGCGGGCACGACGAGCTTGCCGGTGCGGCGGTCGAGCACGAAGATGTTGCCCGTCTTGGCCGGCGCGTAGACGACGGGGACCTTCTGGCCGTCCTTGTCCGTGATGTCGGCGAGCGTGGGCTGCGCGGGCAGGTCCATGTCCCAGAGGTCGTGATGGACCGTCTGGTAGAACCACGCGAGCTTGCCCGTGTCGGCGTGCAGCGCGAGCAGGCCGCTCGCGTAGCGCTCTTGCTCGGGCGTGCGGTTGCCGCCCCAGATGTCGGGCGTCGTCACGCCCATCGGCAGATAGACGATGCCGAGCTTCGGATCGTATGCGGCCGGCGCCCACGAGTTCGGCGAATTGAACGTGTAGTGCTGCCCTTCGCCCGGGATCGCATTCGGATCTTTCGCGCCCGGGTCGAACGCCCACAGCAGCTTGCCCGTATCGACGTCGAAGCCGCGGACCACGCCCGACGGCTCGCGCGTCGAATAGTTGTCGGTCACGGCGCCCGCGATCACGATCGCCTTATCGGTCACGACCGGCGGCGACGTCGGCTCGTAGCCGCCCGGCGTCTGGACCGGCTGCGCGTGCTGGAGATCGAGTTCGCCGTGGTTGCCGAAGCCGGGGCAGCGCTCGCCCGTGGCGGCGTCGAGCTCGAACAGGCGGCCGTCGTTGACGGGCAGGATCACGCGCCGTGCGCAGACCGCTTGCGATGCCGCGGTCTTCACGCCGGTCGCCGCTGCTGCCGCGGCCGCCGCCGTCTCGTGGTACGAGACGCCGCGGCACGTCACGTGCTGGAACGTCGGATCGGTCTTGAGGCCCGGATCGAAGGTCCAGCGGCGCTTGCCGGTCGCGGCGTCGAGCGCGAACAGGATCTGGTGCGGCGAGCACAGGTAGAGCATGTCGCCGACCTTGATCGGCGTGACTTCGTCGGTGAGTTCGCCGGGGTCGGTCTCGCGTTTCTTGTCGCCCGTGCGGAACGTCCACGCGACTTGCAGATCGCGCACGTTGTGCCCGTCGATCTGGCGCAGCGGCGAATAGCGCGTGCCCGCCTGGGTGCGGCCGTATGCGGGCCAGTCGCCGTCGGCGACGCCCTGTGCGGCGATGTCGCTCGGCGCGGCAGGCGATGCGGCGGCGGCGGACGCGCCCGCGGGCGCTTGCGTGCTCGCGGGCAGCGTGCCGTTGATTTCCTGCGGATCGTGGAACACCGCATATGCGAGTATCAGCACGCTCACCACGAGGCTCGCGCCGAGTACGAGCTTGGGGCGCTCGCCCGCGGCGCCGCACGCGCGGCGCACGAACGGCAGCAGCAGCCAGATGCCGAAGATCACGAGCACGTCGCAGCGCGGCGCCAATGCCCAGAAATCGGAACCGACCTCCCACACGCCCCACACCATCGAGCCGATCAGCAGCGCCGCGTACAGCGTCAGCGCCTCGGCTCGGCGCTTATGGATCAACAGCGCCGTGACCAGCAGCGCGAGGCCGGCGATTACGTAATACGGCGTGCCGCCGACCGAGATCAGCCAGATCCCGCCGATCGTCAGATACACGCCCGACAACAGCGCAAATGCGGCGGTCAAATACCGCACCCAGCCCAACGGCGATGTGTGTTTTTCCATTTTGTAGGGAAATAGAAAGCGGATGAAAAATAGCGCACACCTTAACATCGTTGATCGGGTCGTGCAGCGACGCGCCCCGCCCGGCTGGCGCGGGAAGGGTATGTGCAAATAACTAATCTGACTTTGGAAGCCGCGCGCGTCCCGCTTAGGATCGACCCTTTGCCGGCCGTTTCCGCATGTCGTCCACCTTCGCTTCTGCTTCCGCGGCGGTATCCCCGTCCGCTCCGTCCCAGGCTTCCCTGCCCGTCATCCGTTCCGCGTTCGACGTGTCCGAGCTCGTCAACCGCGGCGCCGCGGCCGGGAGCAACGCGCGCATCGTCGTCGCCATCGCGCTCGGCGGCGTGTTTCTCGACGCATACGATCTCGGCGCGCTCGCGTTCGGCCTCAAGGACGTCGCGCGCGAGTTCTCGCTGACGCCGACGGGCACCGGGCTCGTCGCGTCCGCGATCACGTTCGGCGCGATCTTCGGCGCGCTTTTCGGCGGGTGGCTGACCGACAAGATCGGGCGCTACCGCGTGTTCATGGCCGACATGTTCTTCTTCGTGGTCGCCGCGCTCGCGTGCGCGTTCGCGCCCAATGCGTGGGTGCTCGGCGGCGCGCGCTTCGTGATGGGGCTCGGCGTCGGCATCGACCTGCCCGTGGCGATGGCGTTTCTGGCCGAGTTCTCGCGGCTCGCGGGGCGCGGCAACAAGGCGTCGCGCATCGCGACCTGGTGCCCGGTCTGGTACGCGGCGATCAGCATCTGCTACCTGCTCGTGCTCGGCTTCTACGCGGCACTGCCGGCGAGCCACGCCGGGTTGCTGTGGCGCGTGATCCTCGGCTTCGGCGCGGTGCCCGCGCTGCTGATCATCGCCGTGCGCAGCCGCTATATCAGCGAATCGCCGGTATGGGCCGCGAATCAGGGCGACCTGGCCGGCGCCGCGCGCATCCTCAAGCGCTCGTACGGGATCGACGCCACGGTCGCGCCCGAGGCGAGCGTGGCCCGCGCGCCGGCCGTGCGCGCGGGCGCATGGCGCAACTACGCGGCGCTGCTGCGCGGCGTATATCTGAAGCGCACGGTGCTGGCGACGGCGATCGGCATCGCGTCGGCGTTCGCGTACAACGCGGTCGCGTTCGGGCTGCCCGTGATCATTTCGAGCTTCCTCAAGCAGTCGATGCTGACGACGATCCTCGCCTCGCTCGCGCTGAACCTCGGCTTCGCGTTCGTCGGCGGCCTGATCTCGGTGCGCATCGTGCCCAACGTCGGCGCGTGGAAGCTGACCGTGCTCGGCTACGCGCTGCAATTCGCGGCGCTGGTGGGGCTGGCCGTGGTGGGCCGTCCCGCCTCCGCGCCCGAAGTCGCGGCGGCCATCGCGCTGCTCGCCGCGTTCCTGTTCGGCCAGGGCATCGGGCCGGGCTCGCACAGCATGACGTTCGCATCGCTCAGCTATCCGACCTCGCTGCGCGGCGTCGGCGTGGGCTTCAACCAGACGCTGATGCGCGCGAGTTCGGCCGCCTCGCTGTTCCTGTTCCCGGTGCTCGCGGCCGCGCTGAACACGCGCGTGTTCTGGATCATCGCCGCGGCGCCGCTGTGCGGGCTGATCGCGCTGTTCGCGCTGCGCTGGGAGCCGTCCGGCTACGACGTCGATGCCGAGGATTTCGGCGCACGCGCGCCGGCGCAAGCGGGCCGCGTTTAATTGTCCGCCGTCTCGGTGTTCACGTACATCGACTGCAGCCCTACTCGGCCGGGCCCCGTGAAGCGGTTCAGGATGAAATTGAGCCCGGCGCCGAAGAACCCCGACGTGAGCCGGTCGGCGACGGTCTCCATGCGCACGCTCGGGTCCTTGTAGAGCCAGCCGCCCGGCTCGATGTCGATGCTTTCGCCGGGGCCGAGCACCTTCTCGAACACGTTGCCGTAGCCGTGCAGCCAGAGCACGCCTTGCGCGGAATCGCTCGTGAACTTGTCGATGAAGAAACCCGTGCCGCCGAGCAGCATGTTGCTGATGCCGCGCACGCGCTCGAACGTGTAGTCGACGTTCGACGTGGCCGCGAGGAATTGATGCTCGCGCACGTGCAGCTCCTGGCCGCGTTCGAGATGGATCGGTACGATATGCCCCGCCCCGTCGCGGCTGAAGCCGATCACGCCCGGGCCGCTCGCCTCGGTCACGAAGATCTGCATTCCGGCGATCATGCGCTTGAGCGCGCCCTTCACGGGGCGCAGGCCGATGCGCACGCTCGGCTGCTTCCACAACAGGATGTGATGCTCGAAATAGACGGGCTGCTGACTCACGTCGATCGACAGCACGGGCACGAGCTCGCCGCCGATGTGATAGGTCACGCCGCCGTGGGTCTCGTCGGCGGCGTAGCTCGGCATCAGCTTGGGCAGTTGATTCATGACGTCTCCTTCATCTCTCTATGTGTGTCGATTCGGCGCGGCGGCACTTGGGCCGCTCGGCGATAATGCTCCGAAATCATCGAAACGAAAACGCAGGAGACTACGCATGAGCGTCGATTTCGACGGACGCGTGGCGATCGTGACGGGCGCGGGCGACGGACCGCGCGGGCTCGATCGTGCCCGAGGCCGGCAGCGTGCAAGGACGCAACGAGATCGAAAAGGCGAGCGCCGCGGCACCGCGCTGACGCAAGACGGCATCGGCACGCGTACGGCCGAGCATGGCCGCGCGAGACGCGTAGCGCGCCGCGCATGCGGCGACGTACGCGGCGACATACGTCGCGGCCGCCGGGCGTTACCGGTAGTTCACGAAATCGACGACATCGTTCAGGAACCACGGCAGAATCAGCTGCGTGTTCGGATCGCTGACGCCCACGGTCAACCGCGGCTGCGCGCCGCGATCGCCCGCGGGCACGTAGGCATGCGCGGGCGCGGCGCCGGGCGGGACGCTCAGCGCGTCCGCGCGCCCCTGCGTCGAAGCGCAGCCGGCGGCGAGCAACGCGAGCGCCGCCGCAGTACAGATCGACTTCATGAAATGGCCTCGTGCGGTAGTGATGGCTCGGTGGCGCGACGGCGGCCGCGCCGACGGCAACCGTGATCGGCCGGGACTCGCGGCCGCTAGAACGGTTCCGTCACGCGCTCGGCCTTGATCGTGCCGTCCGCGTGGATCTTGACCTTCATGATCAGATCGAACACGGTCTCGTCCCACGGATCGGGATAGGTGCCGCTCGCGCATCCCAACGCGTGCATGAGTTGCGGGATCTTGCCGTGGTGCCAGCAGCACACGGTCAGCGGCTGGTCCTTGTAGGCCGCGCCCGTGAGCATGAGCCGCGCCGCGTCGGCGAACTGGTCGTCCGCGTAGGGCTGCTGCACGCTCAGGCCGCAGTGCTCGGCGAGCGGCGCCACCGTCTCGTATGCGCGCTTGCTTTCCGCCGAGTTCGCGGTCGCGAGAATCGCGCCGGGCTGGCCGAACGTCTCGGGCACATAGGCCGCGAGCTTGCGCGCGCGCGCCTGGCCGGCCGCGGACAGGTTCGGATCGCCCGGCGTGTCGGGTTTCTCGGCATGCCGCATGATCAAAATGTGGCGTTTCTTCTTTGTGTCGTCCATCGTGGCGCTCGTGGGTTCGGATAGCGAAGCGCGTGTGCGGCAAACGCAGGGAGGGGTCGCGACGGCGGGCGGCCGGCGCCGGCAGCGTCAACGGCAGCGCCTCTTCCATCGCGTTTTTCGAAGGATAGCCGGAATCGAACGGCTGCGGATTTCAGCAAGCGAGATCGGGCAGGATCGCGCCGCCGTCGATATCGACGCGGTTGCGCCCTGCCCGCTTGGCCCGGTACAACGCCTGATCCGCGCGCCGGATCAGCGTGTCCGCGTCGTCGGCGCTGCTTCCCAAGGCGATGCCGATACTGCACGTGACAGGGATTTCGCGCTGTTCGAACGAGACGGCTTTCCGCGCGATCTGCTCCCGCACGCGTTCGGCGATCCGAAGCGCCTCCGCCTCGTCGACGCCCGCGAGCACGGCCAAGAATTCCTCGCCGCCGTAGCGCCCGACCGCATCCATCACGCGCACGCCCATGCGCAGGCGCTCGGCGACCGCGCGCAGCGCCTGGTCGCCGGCCGCGTGGCCGTGGCGGTCGTTGACGCGCTTGAAGTGGTCGACGTCGATCATGAGCACCGCGACCGACGGCTGCCGCGCCTGCGCGAGTTCGACGCCGAGCAGCTCGAGAATGGCGCGGCGGTTCCACAGATGCGTAAGCACGTCGATGCGGACCTTCATCTCGAGCTCTTCGTTCGACGACGCCAGCGCAACCTGCGCCGCCGACAACGCCGCCACCTGCAGCTCGTGATTCGCGAGCTCGGCCATATCGGCGAGACTGTCCATCTGCTCGGCGCTGAACTCGCGCGGCGCACTGTCGCCCACGCACAGCACGCCGACGCGCTCGCCGTCGAAGAACAGCGGCGCGCCCGCATAGAACACCCACGCCTGCGCCAAGGCGCTGTCGTAGACGCGCGGATCCTCGCGCGCATCGCGGATCACGGTCACGCCGCGGTCCTGCACGGTGTAATGACAGTAGGAATCCCGGCGCAAGCCCTCGATGCCGTCGAAGCCCTGCACGCTCTTGAGCCACGCCAAGTGCTCGCCGACGACGTCGATGCAGGCCATCGGCATATCGAACAGACGGCGCGCGAGCCGCGTGATGCGGTCGAAGCGCTCCTCGGCCGGTGTGCCGAGCAGCCTGACCTTGTGAACCGCGGCGAGCCGGCGGTCGTCGCGAGGAATGGGAGGAGCAGCAGGCATTGCGTCTCTACCGATGCATATTGGATTAACGGAATGATAAGCCGTGCATAAGCGATCCGAGTATAGTGCGGCCGATTTGCGAGGGGCCGCTCCAATCGTCAAGCACCGTCAAGCCAGCCGGCCTCCAGCCGGGTAAAGTACGGAATCCATGCGCGGCAAACACGCGCGGCCAACCGAACAGACGCCCATGCACTCGCTTCCCCAGATCCTCGACAGCTTCGACCCCGACGCCGACTTCACGCCGCCGCCCAATTGGCTCCAGGGACGAACCGCGTACGGCGGCCTGGTCGCCGCGCTCGCGTTGCGCGCCGCGCAGCGCGCAGCGGGCGCCGAACGGCCGCCGCTGCGCACCGCGCACATTTCGTTCCTCGCCCCTGCCGCGCACGCGCTGCGGTTTCGCGCGCAGCAGTTGCGGCGCGGGAAATCGTCGCTCGCAATGGCCGTCGACTGCTTCAGCGACGGCGACTTCGCCGCGCGCGCGACGTTCGTGTTCGCCGGCACGCGGACCAGCGCGATCGAACACGAGCTGTCCCGGGCGCCCGAGACGGGCACGCCGTCCGACTACGCGCCGCTGCCCGACGTGCCGATGCTGCCCGCGTTCCTGAGCAATTTCGACGTGCGCTTCGTCGGCCCGTCGCTCCCCGTGTCGGGCGCCGAGCATCCGGAACTGCTGGCTTGGGTGCGCCTGCACGACGCCGCGGGCGTCGATCCCGCGGTCGCGCTGCTCGCGCTCGGCGATGCGCTGCCGCCCGCGGCCATGGCGAGCTTCAAGACGTTCGCGCCGGTCAGCAGCATGACGTGGACGGTCGATTTCGCGCGGGCCGCCGCGGCCGGCGAATGGTTCCTGATGCGTTCGAGCAGCCAGCGCGCGGCGCACGGCTATTCGTATCAGACGATGGAGATCTGGGACGCAGCCGGGCTTCCCGTGCTGGCCGGATCGCAGACGGTCGCGATTTTCGCGTGAGCGCGCCGTTTCCAGCCGCCTAGCCGAACCCCGGCTGGGAGGCTCTCTCCGTTTCGCCCCCAATTTTTTCATCGGTGTAACGTGTCGGCCTCGGGTTTCCCCTAGGCTGACTTTTGGCACGCCTGGCATTTAAATAAACCACGTTGCTTTATTAATTCGAATGGCTCGACGCTTGCACGGCCACGCTGTATCAGGAGACAACGTATGTCGCATTCTGAGCATCCCCGTCCGCTGCTGGAAATGCGCGGCATCAGCAAGACGTTCCCTGCGGTGCGCGCGCTCGACAACGTGAGCCTGACCGTGTATCCCGGCGAAGTGCATTCGCTGATGGGCGAGAACGGCGCGGGCAAATCGACGCTGATGAAGATTCTGTCGGGCGCGTATCAGGCCGATCCGGGCGGGGAAATCAGGATCGACGGCCAGCCGCTCGCCGTCAACGGCCCGCTGTCGGCGCGCAACGCGGGCATCGCGGTGATTTATCAGGAGTTGTGCCTGTCGCCGAACCTCACGGTCGCCGAGAACATCTACATCGGCCGCGAACTGCGCCGCGGCGGCAAGCGGTTCGGCACGATCGACCGCCGCGCGATGGCGGAGGGCTGCGAGGAAGTGCTCAAACGCCTGGGCGCCGACTTCGGCCCGAACACGATCGTGGGCACGCTGTCGATCGCCGAACAGCAACTGGTCGAGATCGCGCGCGCGCTGCACACCAAGGCGCGCATCCTCGTGATGGACGAGCCCACTACCCCGCTGTCGTCGCGCGAGACCGAGCGGCTGTTCG
>JAOZJS010001363.1:0-11223 GCA_025882695.1 Amerodectes protonotaria | reverse complement strand
TCAAACTGAATTCCCATTGAAGACCTACACAAAATTATAAACAAATCAAATTTATCATCAATTTCTTTTGTCGGCCTGCACCACAGGCAAAGTTTAACAAACTAACAAATTTTTCGGGGACGATTGCACTTTTTTCTCATCCAACAATCCAATGTTTTCATCTGTTGCTGTTGTCGTTTTCATAACCTCCGCATCGGTATTTTTGGTCAAAGTAACATCACTGAAAGAGTTTTCATTTTTCAACAACAGTCCTTGCCCTCCCTGCCGGTTGATTATTGGTTCAATGGCGCCGGCGGCGGTTGTTGTTGCTGTCGATGTGGATTTCTTGGCAGATTCATTCAAAACCATCAATATACGAATTCTATTAGAATCGTCCCCGTTTTCAATGTGTTTAACTTCAAAATGATAACATTGTCCGATGGTGTACAATTTTTCTGTATGACGCAAATCATTGTAATGTTTTTTAACTGGAACCATGGCCATTAAGCCAGGAACATGGCCCCCCAATATGACCAGAACATATTTTTCATTACAATAAATCACCGTTCCTTTCACTACTTGATTGAGTTTTAGTTTGTTCAGATTTTTTGGCTGAAAATTCTTCACCTGTCGAATCAGTTTGGCTGGCGTTGGTTGGATGAAAACCGAAAGCTGCTGCCGGTCGAAATCAATATCGCACACAATGGCATTGCCCATTTGGGATATGTTCAGATTGTGGCTTGTTTTCCCCAGGCTGGCGATTCCCATTACCGTTGG
The DNA here is from genome assembly GCA_025882695.1 of Amerodectes protonotaria. Taxonomy (NCBI): domain Eukaryota; kingdom Metazoa; phylum Arthropoda; class Arachnida; order Sarcoptiformes; family Proctophyllodidae; genus Amerodectes; species Amerodectes protonotaria. The sequence continues at coordinate 10,467 of JAOZJS010001363.1, read as the reverse complement.
TTCATTTTTATGTCCCGACAAACTAATTTTCACTTTAACATGTTCCTCATGGATTTCCGTAACCACATAAGTTACAACTTGACCAATCGAATAACTGGCCAGTCGTCGTTCAATACATGATACATCTTTTGATGATCTCGTAATCAGAGTTTTGCCATGATCCAATTCATCCAGAAACGTTCGCAATATGTCCATTCTCAGATCTTCATTCTTCTTCAACACATGTGATAGTTTGGTGGAGAATTGGAATTGACGCAAGCAATTATCATCAAAATCTTTGGATGGCTGGATCGTGTTGATATCGAACGCATTCACAAACACGGTCTGTCCACGACTTAGTCCTAGCTTTTGCGGGTCATCATAGAAACCATCTTGTAGATATTTTTTCCTAACAAAACCATATTGAAGATTGGGTGTTTCGAAAAATACACCCGTCGTTGTTACATTGCGAACGACGGCCGGAAACGGTTGATTCATAATGATGTCCTGTTCGGACATTACTAAATTTTGGTGATTTTTTGGTTGCATGAAAACCCGTTTTCTGGTCACACAAACAACATTGGCGGCATCTTTGGAGAAAACCATCAATTCTTCGACGATGTCATCCACTTGATACGAGGAAAACAGCAATTGGCAGATGAATGGATCATCCGACAGGTGTGAAATTGGTAGGAAAACTTGGATTTTTTCCTGAGGATTGGTCAAATCGAAACCTTTCGAGGGGATTTTGGCAATGATTTTCATTTTTTTCAAAATTTGTCCAACATTCAATCGGGAATTCATCGTATCGTTTTTGTTCTTGATCTGTAGTTTAACTTTTAATTTTTTCGTCTCTTCGATATCCACCAAAGAGCATACCATACGCCGTGCTGGAACATCCACCGAAACCACGGTACAATTGATCAATTGGCCAATCTGAAACACTTTTTCGGGATGTTCTATTTTATAGGCGGCCAAATATTTGATTGGTATGAACCCAGAAACACGATTGAAAAATTCCAAAAGTATTCCCTGGTCGTTGCACAAACAAACCACACCTGTTGAAGACTGTCCTGGTCGAATTTCATCGAAATCTTTCAGCAACTCATTTTCCTTCAAATTCAGTAATGTTTTTTTCGTGGTCAAGGTGATTTTCGGTATCCTCGAACCACCATCTATTCTCATAACTCTACATTGAACTTCTTGGTTGATCGGAAACAGTCTATCCCGTATTTTATCATAGTTTATGATCGGTGCATCCGTCAAATGAATTTTAGGAATGAATCCATTGATCCCGAAACCTAATCTCAAATATATTCCGTCTGGCCTGTATTTTTTAACGAATCCTTTCAAAACACTACCGATCCGTAGATCATCCAATGAAACATCCTCACTTTCAATGAATGATTTCCTCAATGATAGTTCTAATAAATTATCGAAAAGATGATAGTTTTTCACCCTGGCCACGTGTGATGATCCCATCATGTAAAGATGATTCAAATTATCTTCACCACCGTCATTTTCTTTAGGTTCCGAGAGATTTTTCCTTAAAGCTATCGCATAGCCATGTTCGGGTGTCTTGAAAATCACCGTGCCCGAATGCGAATGACCCCATACGGTAACTTTTGGCAGTCTCAGCCCGATTCGGACAGAATCCAGAATGTTCTTAACTTTTTGCCTACTAAGTTTGGTTTTAAGCGAAACACATACTTGTTTGGTATGAGGATGAACATATAAAACATGTCCTTTAACTTTGTCACCGATTTTAAGTTGCTTGGGCGATACAGACAAATCATCATTCACGTGGTATCTGGGTACGAATCCTTGATACCCGCCAGGAAGATCGAGTTCAAGTCCAGAATCATGTAGACTGATTATGGTGGCAAAAGTATAAATACCAGGAGAATAAAATTGAATACTTGGCTTGTGATCATCATTTATAACAAAATTGGAAAGTTTCTTATCAACGGTTAGTGATAAACTTCGTTCATATGATTTATTTACATAACATTGTATCAGTTGGCCAATTTTCAAATCAATATTGTGAGAATTTTCTTTTAAATCTTGAATCGGAAGAAATGCTTTAATTTCATCAATACCAACATCCATCAAATAGCCATGATCTTCTTCGCTGGAAACGGCAGCAATTAATTTATATCCTTTGGGCAATCTTGCAAATGTTTTGAGGGTAAAATTTTGGTAAATATCTCTAGGATTTATCGAACCAATCACTTCAGTATGGCCAAATTTATCACAGGTTGGTTTGGATAAAATTTTAACAGGAAAATAATCACCAACATTGAAAATAGTTGTCAGTTTGGATATTTCTTTTGCACCCGTTTGCGGTAAATTATCGTTGGCAAAGTTTTCTAACAAATTAGTATACGGTGTTGATACGTTTGTAATTGGCACAGTCACAATAATAGCACCAGTAATGGAAAATTTCAATTCAAAATCATTGATTTCTTGCAAACATCCATAAACGATCGTGTTTTCAATCAAACGATTTAGTGATAAATTTTCAACAACAGTTTTTTTGAGACTTTCTTCACTTAAATCCGGGCGGTTGTCGTTGGATTTCTTTCGCTTTTTGTTGTTGTTTTGATTGTTGATGCCCGGTTTCAAGGAACGTTTTTTTCGGCTTTTGAACAATTGTTCATCTTCAGGTATATGAAAAGCTGTAGAACGTTTTTTTGATTTGGATGGAACACTAAGTGAATCACTTCGAGGAAAACTTTCTTCTTCTTCTTGGGGCAGCATGATCTCAAAGATGAAATTTTAAAAATGAAACATTAATCAGAAAACACTTATTTCACTAAGAAAAATCATGGAAAAGAATGTACACAAACGCACATGTTGTAAGAATCGATGGTGCAATCGATTATCCTGAGCGTGTCCCCTTCATAAAGGACGTATTTGAATTTTTTAAAAATTTGATCGCGGGAAATTCGAATTCGAATTACATATCCTGAGTTTGTCAAGCAAATTTGCCATATTTGAATTTTTATTTTGATTCATTATTATATTTTACACAAAACTGGAATTTAATTGTAATTGGCTTTTGTAGCTGGATTCCGATGTTCGAGGATTGTTGTTGGTCCTGGATGATCTTTGACCGAGGATCAAAATGCTGACCAAAAACAACAGGAACAATGATAAAATCATTAAATAATAAAATTTACAATCAACCGAAGAAATGGTTGCATCTTCGCTGGGCACCATCCTAGTTTCATTCAACATGAATCCGGTAATCCAGCCCGTATAAGAATCATTGATGTGATTCACAAACTTCAGCTGTGGCCAATTGTGATCATCGAACTTATACAATTTGATCAATGTGCTAGACAGAATCAACAGGTTCAGCAAGGAAAAACAAGCAAACAAAAGTATTGATCGGATATTGATCGTTGGGCGTTTATGATTATAATCACCTGACTATATACGATAATTTGAAACATAATGATGACTTATACTTTGATGGTATCGTTTGAAAATTCTGGATCAATTCCGTTTTATTCATTGAACAAACATTGTTACATTCATCCAAATACTGTTGTTTAGATATGTTTTCCGTTTTGTTTAATCTTAATACTTTTGTTGCATGATAATAAGCTGATATGGCATAAAATGGATTTTTTTGATCATCTTCGATCGTTTCGAAACAAACCTCAAAGTTCGCTTGGCAACTCTTCCTGTCCAATAGTTCATCGATTGTTTGCGGACATTTTTCCGTATGGCCAGTACCGACAAACCTATATTGAATCATTTGTTGATTCAAAATCAAATCCGATTTGTCTTTCAACTTGGTACAAATATTATTATAAATCGAATGATTAGCGGTGGTTGTTTCGAAGCTTTCCGGGAAACAATCCACCTGTATCACTTTATGATCATCCGATACCGAGGTTGAATATTTTTGATAATGTCGCAGGATGAGAAGTTTCAAATACCTGTTGATTGATTTTGACTTTTTGAATTTAGTTTTTCTTTGAAATCAAAAAGGGAAAAACAAAACAAGCTCTACCTGTTCATAGCTTGTTCTATGCCGAAACAAAGATTACTAAACGTGCTGATATGAAAGTCTTTGCCAAACAGTTCAATTTCGGCCAAATTAGCCTCGTTCTTCGTGGTTGTTTGATCGCTGATGTTGGCCGGATATGCAATCTGTACAGAAGCGCCCCCCATATCCAATATACCATATGTTTGATTGACAATTTTATCGTACCATTGTCGGAATAATGTTCCGGAAAGATAATTAGCCGCAGCCCATGCATACAAGCCTTCCTGTTTCCCACTAATAATGGTTGTTTTGCTCTTCAAACCGGCCACAGCAAAATCATGTCTGATTTTTGCTAAAATTTTCGCCGCCACATCCGGTTTGGTCATGTTCAGCATCCGCATTCCGGCCGTAGCTCCCAGATAAATGGGCAAATGTTGATCGGCCAGGCCCAAGCTGACATTGTGTACACAATGCAATAGTTCGTGAGTTACATAATCCAAATTTGTATCCATAAATGAAGCGATTCCTGATTTGACTTTACAAGATTTAACCTCTTCGATTATGCCCGTATTGTTAAGTTTATCCGCTTTCCACCGGAACAGAATCACTCTACTATGCGTTGAACCGGAATCGATTGCCACTGCATACTGAACAAATAGCGGTGGATTCAGAATTCAATGAAAAAGAAAAATCACAAACAACAACTTGTTGATTATCGTTGCCACTCACTTTATAATTAATCGAAGCGGTGGCCAAATAAATTAACAACAAAATCAAGAATCCTATCACGGAGATGGCCATCAAAGTGGCACCCAAACAAACTCGTCTTGATGATATTTTCATTGGGGACGAAAGAAGAACGTTCAAAAAAGTTTGTCGAATATTATGCACTTGGTGCGAATCGTGCGCGAATTCTACCGTAATCGTGGAGGTAATTAGCAACAGGCGACAACAAACAAAAATCACAGCAGACAATATGGAATGTTTTCTGATTATGGTTCTGATTTTCACAAAAGAATGATTTTCAAGAATGATGGTTTTTATCCAAAACGGAGATATTTTTAATGTTCAAGGTCATTGCACATTGTTATACATTGTTTTAATGAAGCCATTTTCGCGCGGGTATCTTCTGCTAATTATAATAATGATACTGTTTGATGATCATTCAGAATCAACCGTTCAACATATTCCATTCTACAATGGTTACACGAAGAGCAGGCCAGCAAACAAAAACGAACAAAAACCACCAGTTGAAGCGAATCAGACAAAAAAAATTGATGATTGGATTGGTGTTGCTGATGATGATGATCATCCATCCATTGAGAAGAAATCCATGGACTTCGAATATAAGACTTTCTATTAAAAAAAATAAGATCTAGATATACCAACAATGTATTTAATCATTATCATTGGCACACGATAATGAGAGTTTTGTCGATTATCGGCTTTGGTGGTGTGTGGTGTGTAGGTTTTCGATGGATACAAATATCCAATTAAACCAGGTCCATCGTATCTAGGCAATCACATTCATGTACAACCACTACAGATTGTCACCAAAAGCCAATCGAAATCGGGATTTCAGACAAGAAGATACCTTAATCTTCTTCACCACCAAAATACGATCCTGATCAGAATGTTCAAGAGTCTTCTCAAATTATCTAAGATTCTTACAAACATACACACGGTTTACTGGTTTTCAATCAAATGGTTTTATTTGTGAGCCACCGATAAAAATAAATGAATGAATGATTCGAATTTGTTGAATTCTCATAGAATTTGCATCAAGCTTTCAATAACATAAAATCTTTGCAAAATAATTACATTGATTAGCTTTTTAGAAAATCGGCCAAATTTTGACCACAATCCTTATTATCACCACCTTCGATTTGGAACTTGTTACGGAAATCGGATACATGCATTACACTGAATGATAAACGTGCTACGGCATTCAACAGGCAAGTGATTTCATGATGGCTTAGTTGTAATTTTTCCACATCTTTGGTGAGCAGTATTTTGAAGGCAGTACCCAAACCATTGGTCTGTACTTTACCCCAGAGACGACATTTGTCGCATGATATACAATCCATTATATTAAATGTTATGTTTGCGAAAACGTTCCCTAATTGTTCGGCGATCTTTTCTTGTTTGAACAAAATACTTTCGTCGAAATGCCATTTGAAAAACCTAAACGGCAGAGTTTGAAACCCCCAAAAAAATCAAAATTATTTTTCTAATTTGAACAATGTAACAATTTTCACAAATTACTTTTCAGTGTTGAACAGTGCTTTAATCGCTTCTTTGGCTTGAACTTTATCTTCAATCGAATTCCATTTAATTTTGTCCAATAAATATGGCTGACTTTTATACAGTGCACGCAGTTCGATGAGGTAAGTGAGAAACAAATTTCTGATATAATCATCATGTCCTGAACACAATGAAATTCATTTATAAATGAGGCATTAGAATCATCATAATAAAAAAAAACATAACAGCATACCATAAAGACGTTTACAAAAATCCTTGGGATTAGGTCCAAAAACATCTTTGAACTTGTGATGAATGGCTGTCAAATGTGTGGTGATCGAAGTGTGCAAACCGGAGACGATACGATAAAAAATTCTCTCCTCATAACAACCATTGTTTAGCACCGAAAATATGTTGTTCAGGTTTTTCGATGGAAAACAATTCTCTTCGTAGATTGCTTTCCAAATTTGACGACCATCGTATCCTAAAACAACAAAAAACAAGAATATGAGTTTTTTTTTTAATAAAATTTCCCGGACTTACCTGTATAACGTTCAGGATTGAGAATCAAATCATAATATCGTGAATCTTCACTATCATCTCTACTGCACTCGAATAGTCGGTTCAGCTCTTTGACACTTGTTTGAGTCAGTGTATCATCAACTTTTGACAATTCTTTCGGCGAATCATTCGGACAATTTTCATCCAAAACTATGACAACCCAAAATGTAAACAAATCATCACAATTTGATTTTTTTTTCAATCACAACTATTCAAACTCACCAAGATACGCTTTGGGTAATTCTGATTTTTCGCAAAATTTTATGTTGCAACCACTGCAAAACATAGAGCATCATTCAAGATTGGTTTAAATTAAAATTTCGATCACTTACGTTTTGCTACAAGAAAACGTGTCCGGCCATAATAAACAAGGTCGTTGAAGATTGAACTTGACAAATTTGAATGGATCCAATTTGACGAGCGATAAGATCAATGGGGCAAAATGAACATTATTAAATTTAGACAACTCGGTTAGGTTGACCGGTAATTTTTCGATGGTTGCGAAACCTTCCAAATTTGTTTTAAGAATATTATTCAAAAACTTGATCATTTTTTCTGGATCGTAATTGTTTTCATCAAATTTGACCACCTTTTCACTGGCTGATTGCGGTTGTACGATTGAAATGTTTTCAATGGGTGTTTTACCATGATGATGAATAATATAATTGACAATTAATGCACAAAAAAAGATCACGATTGGAAAAATAATCAATTTGAATTTTGACTTTGTATAATTATCACAAGAATCTTTAGGAAAATCAGAAGAATGTCCATTAGTTTCAGTTGTTGTAGACATTTTTTCCATGTTTTCAGATTATTTTTCAACCGATTTAACACCCCAATTGTAACATTATTTTATGATATTTTCCATTTAGACGTGCTATTTTTTATATGTTTTAGGCATCAAAGGGCTGACAATAAAAATTCTTGATATTTACATAAGAGCAGCTTACGTGATGAAATGTTGATGGTGCTGGTAAACACTCAACAAAAGGTGCATTACGTGCAACTTGATGATAAATAATTTTCTTATGTCAACGTGTACATTATAATCCAACAGAAGCCAAAAACCGTCCGCCGGCTAAAAGAATGTCATCATAATATTCCATATTTCATCATAAGTGGTTAACAAGACCCTGTTGGTGCGTAACAAAATTTGAAGTGTTTTAGTTGATAATTTTCACTAAAATTGTTTCAGTCCAATCTCACACAGATCGGCCGCTTGGGATGAATGAGATCGATCAATACGAAATTTGTTTACATTTCCACCATTTTAACGCCTATCGTTACCTTTTCGTGTGCAAATAGTGGATTTAAAAGTCAGCTGTTATAGCGGTAAGCGAAAACATTCGAAAAAATTCGAATCAACTTAACCGTGAAATGATGAATTTATTGCTGAAATCATCATCTATCAAAGCGTTTTCCAGTGAAAGCTCGGTATGAACAGACAACATTACATAACATTTATTTGGAAATATCAATTTCGTTCGCTTTATATAGAAATATCCCGCCAGAAATCTATTGTGTCAATCACCATGGAAATGCAAGGAATGGGCTGATTATTCATGGGTTGTTTTGGAATTATCCGAAGAATCGATTATTGATTCTATAACTGTTGTGAATAATAATTCTGCATTTATCGAAGTTTTCGCTTCGCAATTTTTTGATTCTCAATTCGAGGTAAATGTTTGCAAACCTATATTATTTCCATGTTAATTTAGAAATTTTGTTTTATTGGTTTTCAGGTTTTGGTTCCTGTATTTTCATCCCAATCGCCATCCCATTCTAAGGCTAAAACGAAAGGCGATAAAAAATTTGTTATCGATTCGAAGCTTTTAACGCCTGTGAAAAACAATCCATGTAAATTTATAAAATGCGTTTGCTCACAACCATTCAACAAGGTTTTTATTTACCTTGTGAAAATTGAAGCCGATTATAATTGGAATATTTTTCACTTTTCAGGATGTTAGATTTGGCCTTTCCTGTATTACAATCATGGGAGATAAATACAAAGCCCCGGAGAAACATGAATCGTTTGGAAAATTTAAACCAATCAAAAATAATTCTGTTGGTGGTGATAAATTTTCGAAAGATGCTCTTGAAAAAAAGAGTCGACACAAAGAAATTTTGGATGAAAAAAAGAACAAAATAAATGTTGAAATCAAAAATAAGAATAATAAGAATAACAATTCACAAAAACAAGATGCTTATGATAGTGATGTTATTTACAATCTCGATACTGAAGAAGAGGAATAGGAAGACGATCCTCAAGCAACAATCCTGAACACACCTTCTTAGTCAATTCTCCTTGGCGTTCCCGACCTCCCACATCAGAATATCAGAATAATTGTGTTTAAGCATTTTAATCATCATTTTAAAATTTACCAAAGCAACATTCAAACATCCCAACATGTTTAAAAAATAAAATCATACATAGTACATACATTGAATCTTAACTGAGTAGTTTGGTTAGTCAGTTTGGTTTCATAGTTGACTCAACAGGTGGCAGCCCCCTCTGGTTGGTTTCATATTTGGCTCAACAGGTGGCAGCTCCCTCTGGTTGGTTTCATATTTGGCTCAACAGGTGGCAGCCCACTTTGGTTGGTTTCATATTTGATTCAACAGTTGGCAGCCCCCTCTGATTGGTTTCATATTTGATTCCACAGGTGGCAGCCCCCTCTGGTTGGTTTCATATTTGATTCAACAGGTGGCAGCTTTCCCTGGTTGGTTTCATATTTGACTCAACAGGTGGCAGCCCCCTCAGTTTGGCTTCACATATGATTCAACAGGTGGCAGCCCCCTGACGTGATTTCATATTTGATTCAATAAATGGCAGCCCCCTGACGTTGGGTTCATATTTGATTCAACAGGTGGCAGCTCCCTCTGATTGATTTCATATTTGACTCCACAGGTGGCAGCCCCCTCTGTTGGTTTCATATTTGTCTCAACAGGCGGCAGCCCCCTCTTGTTGGGTTCATCATTGATTCAACAGGTGGCAGCCCCCTCAGTTAGGTTTCATTTTTGATTCAACAGGTGGCAGCAGAAAATGCAATGCAGTGAAGACAACTTTCATATTTCAAGGGCAGATCCTTGAGTCTGGGCTCATATTTGATTCAACCGGTGGCAGCCCACTCTAGTTGGTTTCATATTTGACTCAACCGGTGGCAGCCCCCTCTGTTGGTTTCATATTAGTCTCAACAGGTGGCAGCCCCCTCTTGTTGGGTTCATCATTGATTCAACAGGTGGCAGCCCTTTCAGTTTGGTTTCATTTTTGATTCAACAGGTGGCAGTATAAAATGCAATGCAGTGAAGACAACTTTCATATTTCAGGGGCAGATCCTTGAGTTTGGGCTCATATTTGACTCAACAGGTGGCAGCCCCCTCTGGTTGGTTTCATATCTGATTCAACAGGTGGCAGCCCCCTCTGGTTGGTTTCATATTTGGCTCAACAGGTGGCAGCCCCCTCTGGTTGAGTTCATATTTGATTCAACAGGTGGCAGCCCCCTCTGGTTGGTTTCATATTTGACTCAACAGGTGGCAGCCCCTTTTGGTTGATTTCATATTTGATTCAACAGGTGGCAGCCCTCTCTTGTTGAGTTCATATTTGATTCAACAGGTGGCAGCCCCCTCAGTTTGGTTTCATTTTTGGCTCAACAGGTGGCAGCCCACTTTGGTTGGTTTCA
>JAOZJS010000136.1:0-83787 GCA_025882695.1 Amerodectes protonotaria | reverse complement strand
CTCTATGGGATTTTTACATAGGAATTTCATTGGGATATCAGCCAGTGCTGTAGAACATTTTTTTCGCCAGCAAAACTCTATGGGATTTTTACATAGGGATTTCATTGGGATATTAATCAGAGCTGCAGAACATTTTTTTGTCATTTTTTTTGCATTAAACTGTAAAAACTTCGCCCTGCAAAGTCTATGGGATTTTTACATAGGGATTTCAATGGGATATTAGTCCATGCTGTAGAACATTTTTTTGTCAGCAAAACTCAATGGGATTTTTACATAGGGATTTCATTGGGATATTAGTGCTGTAGAACAGTTTTTTTACCAGCAAAACTCTATGGGATTTTTACATAGAGATTTCATTGGGATATCAGTCAGTGCAGAACATTTCATTCGCTAGCAAAGTCTATGGGATCCTCTAATGCATTGGGATATGGGGCAAACTAGGCTCACTTCATACGAAGTGAGTTCACGCGTTGGCACAATTGTCGTGCTGAAAGGTTTAAAATTTAACCCCTTGGGGTCTATGATATCAGGAATCAGGTATCATTATCAGGTGCTAGGGGATCTACGTGAACAAGGAAAAACAATGAAAGGGTTCTACGACACAAAAAAGTTTGGGAAACACTGGTTTAAATGATTTACCAAGAATCGATTAGTAACACGATAGTCATCTGTCGAAAATCGATTATTTCCATTCAAAACTGATGTGCGCATGCTCCACAATTGTTGTCTTTGAGAAAAAAATATAAGAGCTAAAAACCATCAAACGTAATTTGGAACGCTGATATTCAACAATTTTTGCGGTTTTTTAAAAGGTGATTTTCGTCATTATCTCTCCAAGACCAACTCCAAGACATGGACGAACTAATTGATGATCTGAGTGGTACCACCATCGACGAAGAACCAAGAAAGGTATGTAATACTCACAAATAATTTCGAATCAATCTGAATGAAATTTGAATATCCCAAGAATGGACCACCAAAATCAAAAAATACCAAAACAGTGGAACGTTATGCATCCATCATAAATCGTTCCAAATTATTGATATTAAGCGATTCGGAAAGCAACGATGAGGATTATGGCCAAAAAGTAAACAATAATAAAAAAGCACGGGTTTCCAAACAAAAACATATGACCCAAACATGGAAAGCAAAAGATTACTCAACAAAATTATTGTTATCCAAGCGTAAACGTAATTCTGGCTCAGAAATGGCCAATTTAGCTGAATCGATTTTTAGCAAAGGTTTAGGTGCTAAAAAGAAGACAGACAAAATGGAGATCGATTCGGATTCATCAAGCGAATTATCCGATACGTGCAGTAATGATTATAATTTTGATGGTGATGATGAACTGAGCGATTTCTATGAATGTACAATCCAAACACGGTCCAATAACAAGAATCGTCACCATTCCTATTCCAAACAAAAGTTGGAGTTCAAGATGCCAAAACCAGTGAATCCATTCTATTCAGATTTTGATACACATTCACCGAACAATCATAATCATCATAATAGCAAACGTCGAAGAGCTATGCATTGATTTTTGTTTTCGATGGTTCTTTTTTGTTCGAAAATTCAAAGCTTTATTTCATCTAAAAGAGAAAACTATTGCGAACATTTTCAATATCATCATCAAACACATTTGTTTATCATATAATTTAATAAACTAACTTTTTTGATAATTATCATTATTAAAAGGAAATCGCATCAAAACATGGTTTGAGTTGATGATGATGATTCAAAAATTTATCGATTAGCGTAGCGCCCAGAAATATCGGCCCATCTATGTTCTTCATGTGCTTTTTCTTTTTCCATTTTTTTGACTTTTTTGTATGTGGCCTTGGCTGACGGTGAATTAACCATGGAATCGATGTACCAGATGAACGGAAAAACGGTCATCATACCATACAATGTATAACGAAATGTCCAATTCATTTTCCATTCATAGGCCACATTCCAGTGTGACCATTTGGCGGCCAATGTATACGGCCAAACCATTGGTTTGCCTTGTTTGGGCATCTGGAAACGAAGCAAGGCTTTAGGGGTGACACGCATTATGCTCTGGTTCTGATTGGTTCTGCAAAGCAATCATCTTAATAGCAAAGAAATTGAATTCAAATAAAAATTTTTTACCTTTTTAAAGAAAAAAAGATGAAGGGCAAACGATCAACGAGACTGCTGCAGTGGACGAGTTGTGTTTTGCTTTTGGTCTGTCCTTTCAGTCAACTATATCCACATCACCAGTCGTGAGGGTGGAAATAGTATTTGAGAATAGCGCCATCTATTGAAAAATTCTCAAAACTATTAAAAGGAATTATTTTTAAATATTTTATCCCCGCGAAGCGCGAAAACATTTTTTATTCCTAAGATTGGTTTCGTGAAAACGATAATGATGATGATGATGAAATTCCCTAATAAGGTAAAACTATTGCAGCCCAAAAATCCATAATAGATTTTATGTAATCTACCATCAATTTTGGAAAAAGGAAAATCACAAGATTCGCCTACATTGTTAAATACAATAAATACAATTAAAGGAGAAGCGAATAATAAAGAAATTACAAACCACTAACCAATCGCACTTGTTGTAACAAGATACAATTCAAGGTTTCTTTTTTCCTTCGAATATTGGCGCCAAAATGCCTACGCATTCTCTTCCTTTCATTGGCATTGGATTCATTTGAATTATTGAATCATTACGCCCAAAATAAAACGATGATTTGTTGTTCATAAATTATTCTTCCGCTACTTTGCCAAATCCCCTGCTTTTCGAAACAAGAAATAGAGGGTACGGTTTTGTAAGTGGCCAAACAGAGAACAGAGAAAAAAAAGTAAATTAAATTTGAAACAAAAATCATTCTGCAACACAACAATCCGAAACAAAACATCGTGTTGAACGTTTCATTTTCGGTTAGTTAGTCGTGTTCTGATTTGGAGTCTATTTTTCCGAGTTTCCAGAGAAGAAAAGAAACCGAAACCAAAAACTGAAGAAGAAGAAGAAGATATGAGCAAACAAAAATCCAAACCAATCGGAATCGATTTGGGAACAACCTATTCATGTGTGGGCGTATTTCAACATGGCAAAGTGGAAATCATCGCCAATGAGCAAGGAAATCGTACCACACCAAGCTATGTGGCATTCACCGATACTGAACGTTTGATTGGTGATGCGGCCAAAAATCAGGTCGCCCTGAATCCTACCAATACGGTGTTCGACGCAAAACGTTTGATCGGAAGACGCTACGATGATCCGGCCATCCAACAAGACCTAAAACATTGGCCATTCAAGGTTGTGGATGAGGGTGGCAAACCAAAAATCGAAGTTCAATTCAAAGGATCCACCAAGCGTTTCGCACCGGAAGAGATTTCATCGATGGTTTTGGTGAAAATGAAGGAGATAGCTGAAGCATTTTTGGGCACCAAAGTTACCGATGCGGTGATCACTGTACCGGCGTATTTCAATGATTCACAGAGGCAAGCCACCAAAGATGCAGGGACTATTGCCGGATTGAATGTGTTGCGTATAATCAATGAGCCTACAGCAGCGGCCATCGCTTATGGTTTGGATAAAAAAGATGATAAACGTGACCGAAACGTGTTGATCTTTGATCTGGGCGGCGGTACATTCGATGTTTCCGTGTTGGCCATCGATGGTGGAATATTCGAGGTGAAGGCCACCGCCGGCGATACACATCTGGGTGGTGAGGATTTCGATAGTCGTCTGGTGGAGCATTTTTGCCAAGAATTCAAACGTAAACACCGTAAAGATTTGTCCCAGAATAAACGTGCATTGCGGCGATTACGGACAGCTTGTGAACGTGCCAAGCGAACACTGTCATCGAGCACACAGGCAAGCATCGATATTGATTCATTGTTGGATGGTGTGGATTTTCATTCAACCATAACCCGTGCCCGTTTCGAGGAGCTTTGCAATGATCTGTTCCGGAAAACATTGGAACCAGTGAAAAAGGCGTTGGCTGATGCAAAATTGGAAAAAAAACAAATCGACGAAGTGATTTTGGTGGGCGGAAGCACCAGGATTGTGAAGATACAGAAATTATTGCAGGATTTTTTCGATGGTAAAGAATTGAACAAATCCATCAATCCGGATGAAGCGGTTGCGTATGGTGCAGCGGTACAGGCGGCCATTTTGGTCGGTGACCAATCCAATGCGGTCAAAGATTTGCTTTTGCTAGATGTGGCACCATTATCGTTGGGCATCGAAACGGCCGGCGGTGTCATGACCACGTTGATCAATCGTAACACTACCATTCCGTGTTCACAGAAACGTATGTTCACCACGTACAAAGATAACCAGGTTGCCGTTACCATCCAGGTGTATGAAGGGGAACGTGCCATGACCAAGGATAATAATCTATTGGGAAAATTCGATCTGTGCGGCATACCACCGACGTCCAGAGGTGTGCCACAGATCGAGGTTACATTCGATGTGGATTCCAATGGTATACTGCATGTTTCGGCGGAGGATAAGGGCACGAAAAATCGCAACAAAATCACCATCTCCAACGATAAGGGACGGTTGTCCAAGAGAGAGATCGACAGAATGATCCAAAGCGCTGAACGTTTCAAACATGAAGATGATATACAAAGAGATAATGTGCAGGCAAAAAATCAACTGGAATCTTATGTGTTCCAAATCAAAAGTGTGATTGAAGATTCGAAGATCAAGGAGAAAATATCGCATTCGGATTTGGATAAGATTAACGAAATGCTCAAGAAGACCATTTCCTGGATGGATTGTAATCAAAATCCCAGCAAAGAAGAATCGGATTATCGTTATAAAGAATTGGAAAAAGTTTGCCGACCAATCTTGAACAAAATGTATACCCAAAATGGATCGCCCACCAATGACTTTGGCCAAAACGGACCTAAATCGAATGGGCCGACGATCGAAGAAGTTGATTGACTATTTTGAACTTTTTTTGACTTTTGAAAATTTTCCAAAAATAAATTCTTAAAATTACAGGACCATTTTTGTTTTAATAATTTAGAAAGCGGAAAGCAACAGAGAGAGGCGATAGAGGGCGGGAATGTAGTATGAAAGGAGAATAGAAAAAAGAAGGATGAGAGATATTTAAAAGTCCCTCCTCCCTTTAGGTTGAGAGAGAGAGAGCGAGATATGTAAGAGTCCTTCCCATTTCATTCTCATTGGCTCCGCCTCCGCCATTTTTCAAACGGATGAATTCAATTGTGTATTGATTCGGGTGATCTCATCTTCATTCAAATTATTCTCACCATTGACGTCCGGTCTTCTATCTTGTTCACCCATGTTCATAATTTCCGCATCTCGTTTGGAAAGATGCTGTTCGCTACGTCGGTGTTTCCGATCATTAGATCGTTCACGATGGCGATGTTTATGGCCATGTCGACGATGATTGCCATGACGATGACGACTTTTACCATGCTTGTTGGAAGAAGAATGTTTAACATCCGCATCGCCCGATGGCCGATGATGTCGACGATGGCGACGATGACGGCGCTGATGATGTCTTCGTCTGTCTTGTTGACGTTTTAGATCATCACCTTCCACCAATTCTTCAACATCGTCCAATGGAAGATCGCCATCATCTTCAAGCCCGTCCAGTTCTTCATCTTCGGCTTCCAACAAGTAATCATTTAAAATTTCATCATCATCTTCATTTTGTTGTTGTTGTTCCAGGATCTTTTCCATAAGCTTTTTCTTTTTTTTCAATTTTTGCTTACGTTTTAATTGTTTTAGCTTTTTTCTTCTTCTTCGCCTAGCCAATGTTTCCAATGCACCAGGTTCCACACCCATTTGTTGTAGTTTTTCCTCGATGATTGTTGGAGGATCATTGTCCACATATTGGAATATATTTTCAAACAAATTGAAATTAGACTCAATATACACCACAATTATACAGATGGCCATCACACCGAATATGATCAACATGGACGGTAATGATATTGGTGACATAATGAATGGTTGCTGCTGTTGTAGCTGCTGTTGCTGTTGCATATACTGAATTCTTTTCCTTCGTTGCAAGGCCATGTTTCGATGTTTGATATTTTTACCACCACCAACCAGAACATTATCATCATCCAAACCAAGCGGTGGAACATTATCATCATCAACATAGTTTGCATCGAAACCTTTTAGAGATGGCGACTCATCGAAACCATCGTACAACAAATCCGCTTTTGGGTGGCCATATTCTTTTTTGTTCATAAAAGACATTGGTGGACAAGTTACGAAATTCAATGTGAACAAAATTGTAATAGTAATCGCGGCAAACCACCACCGACAACCACGGATTCGGTGTGTAAGGCCATCAAACCGAACACCATTGATAATTGTCTTCATAGTTTTTTTTTGTGTGCGGATTCTTTCTTGAATTCTGTTTTTGTTTGTTTGTTTTCACAGTTTTAAATTTTAAATCTTTTCAAAATGGTCGATGGTCCGTGCGCGGATTTCGGGTTCCAGATATTTTTGTTTCGTGCCAAAAATATTTCTCTGGTAATTTAAATATTATTCATCAATAAAACCAGTTTCGATGATTGTGGTGCATTTTTATAATTTATTTCATAATTTGGAACAAACCACCAACCAACGAAAAATCAAACAAAACAGGGAAATTAAATTAAATCGCTCGATTTAAGAATTTCAAATTTTTTTCTTGAATTTCAAAAAAGCTTCCTTTTTGTCCGCTTATTTATGAACGGACCTTGATACAAATTTCCGTCCGGTAAGAGCATAGTGATGAACGATTCTGAAATTTTGAAACTCATGCGTAAAAGTAAGTTTGTTGATCATGTTTTATCTTTAAATTCTTGATTGAATTTCATTGAATCTTGTTAAAACAAGAACTATTATCCGGCTTGAACATGTGGAACACTCGTAGAAGCTTGGAGCTAGTATCATTGGTTATATCGTTGGGCTTGGATGATTGGAAACAAATTGCCGAATTGATGGGCCCAGAATTTGATCCAAGCGAATGTCGTGAGCAATTTGAAAAACTTACCGAAGAATTTGGTTCCAGCGATTCAAGCGAAATCGACCAATCACCATTGATCTATGATAAATTGAGACGGATTCGTCTAGCTGAAATTTCATCCCAAAAGAACCTTGTGATGCGGAGAATTACGGAAACTAGGACAAAACTAATGCAAATCAAATCCAATGAGCATGATTACAAAGCTTCCATCCGGAAGGAGATTGAGGATCAAATCGAGCAAAAAAAATTGGAGCGTTTGCGTTTGAAATTGATGGAAAAAGCTTGGATGGAAAACGCTGAACAAGAACGCCAATCGACCATGAAAGCGCTTGAGGATAATGATGATGATGACACGGATCCGGACACTGTTTCTGAAAACTTTTCGGATACAATCTCGAACGATAGCGAATCAACTGAGATTGATGTGGAACATACGTTTTCCAAACTCAATCTGGATACAATCTCGAACCACAGCGAATCAACTGAGATTGATGTGGAACAAACGGATTCCAAACCCATTTTGGATACATGCTCGAACCACAGCGAATCAACTGAAATTGATATGGGATATACGGATTCCGAATCGAGTCCATTAATGTTTTCCGATGATCATTATTCTAATGAATGTGTGGACAATATAAATCAACTGTTCAAAAATACCGAAACTGAAGATAAAAAGTATCAAGAATCGGATGATTCTGCCCAGCTTTGTTTGTTGCAGTCACCGGAACAACAAGAATTATCAAGAACGATCATAGAAACTGAAATAGAACAAAGCGAACAAAGATTACTGTTGAAGGATGGTCAGGATGATGGCCAATGTCATTCACCGAACCTCGAACAACAAGATTCTTCAGAGAATGATATTACCGTTTGGCATCAAAAAGAAGCAATGGAAATATTAAGATTCTTGAAATACCATCCCAATTCACCGTTGTCGTTCAACAAACGGGAAACAAGATCATCATTACCTGAGAAAGATTTAAGATACAGTGCTATTCGTCGACCCACGGATTTATATTCGATTGCGGAAAAAATCGAAACCGGCCAATTGGATAGTGATGAAAAATTTCGGGCAGAATTGTTGCTATACTTTACCAATGAACAAATATTGATTACGCACCCTAGGAAATCACAATGCATGTACAAATTTGCTATGGAAACATTGAAACGCTTTGATGATGCAATCACTTCGGATAAAGAATAGATAAAGGTCAATTTCTCAAGTGACCATCATTATCATGAATATATTTAATGATATTTAATGATATTATATATATTTTGATGTTTATAATAAACCAATTTCAAAGTTTTAAACTTTTTTTTGTGTGAAAATTGATTTGATTAACAAAACGATGGCAAACCAAAAACTTGAGGTTTGAAGGATTCCAAAGAATCGATAAACAAATCTGGTTTGAAATTCAATGATGATAAAAATGATGATTTTGAATGATGAAGGATGAGATCTTCAACGAAAAGACCAAGATCCTGCACCCATACAGTGGTCATACCTGCACGATTAGCTGAGCAGATTCCGTCCATCAAGCCTCCAAACAGCAGAATATTTTTGAGATTTTTTGGTGGCTGATCGAAACGATTGGCACATACCGTGTATTGCTGCGGATCAGGCTTGAATCGTGTAATTTCTGGATCATCTACGGAAAGGACAACATGATGGAATAGTTTCATCAATGATTGATAAGGTTTCGTATTCATTTCAAACACATAACGTTCGCAACCACTGTCGATATTACGTTCGCTATCACTGATGATGGCCAATGGTATTCCGGATCGATGTAAATGTCGTATTAATCGTTCAGCGCCGGGCATCAATCTGGGTGGTTGTTTTTCCCAAATTTTCAAATACTCTTGTTTGAATTGCGAAGCTAATTCATCTTCATTCAAGGGTAATTGTTTTATGGAAATCAAGTACTGGAATACGCTCCACTGTTTATGTTCAAAAACCATTGTTTTATCTACATTTGTAAACGTTTTACCATAATTTTCCATCATCTGACAAATGGCTCTATCATACATGGGATCGGTGTCCATGAGAAGGCCATCAAATTCGAAAATCACATGAGTTATCGGACTTTCAGGGGAAAGTTCTTGATTCTTGGAACAATCACCACCATCATCATGAGCACCGATTTTCGACATGCTGCTCACCCAGGATCTTCTTTAACGTTGTTATTATTTTTGTGGTTCAACAGCAATCAGAACAAAAACGATAGGCTACAGGCACCGCGAAGAGATTCGATTCCAAGAGTAGACCAAAATAGAGTATTGTAACTTCCGAAATAGAATATATATTGGCGCAAAGTATTCTAAAACGAACGCTTTTTTATAATTCGATTTGCGCATGCGCTCTAAACCAAAGCCACGTGTGTATGATTGGCTGGCTATGGCAAAATAGCAACGAAATGGGCCGAACATTTCGCACACACACATTTGCTTACCAATCAACAGTTGTCATTTAACAACTTGTACTGTTCTGTGTGTGTGTGTGCAGGTCTTGATGTAAGTGGCGCCTCCTGGTGAGAAGCCGAGGCGATACTTTATCATTTACCAAGCCATTGCCAAGCGAAAAACCAAAAAAATGGGCTGAGCAACAATGGTGTGTGAACGATGCTTTGCAAAAATCTCTTGCCATCTGATTGGCTGCAACACAGATTTTTGACTTGGGCACACTGATTGACTGACTGGCTGAGTGAGACTGATGACTGTGGCCTTCGTTTGCGCCCATAGAGAGTGAAAGAGAGAGAGGGCTGGAACTGATAGTGTTGGCCTTCAATATCAATAGTTTCGGTCAATTGATGATTGGGCAGGGCCACCAATCGTTGTGATGATTATGAAGCAGAAGAAGAAGAAGAAGGAGAAGTGAAATCCAATCGAGAAAGATGCGCTTCTTCTTCTTCTTCTTGTTGTCTATGTTGTTGTTCTTGTCGTACATGGGGCGTGTGTGTGTGTGTGTCCATAATGCGCGAAGCTCGACGCTCTGTAAGTGTTTTCAATTAATTTAATTTTAAAGTTTTAAACTTTTTTTGTGTATAAATAAATTTAATTATAAAAATGGTGGCAAACCAAAAAGTTGAGGTTGGAAGGATTCCAAAGAATCGAGACATAAATCTGGTTTGAAATTCAATGATGATAATAATGATGATTTTGTGGAATTTTCATCGTGAAAACGAAGATCCTGCACCCATACAGTGGTCATACCAGCACGATTAGCTGATTCGATTCCGACCAAAGAGTCTTCAAACACCAGAATATTTTTGAGATCTTTGGGTGGCTGATCGAAACGATGGGCACATACCGTGTATGGTTGCGGATCAGGCTTACCTCGTGTAACTTCTGGATCATCTTCGGAAAGGATAACATGATGGAATAGTTTCATCAATGATTGATGAGGTTTCGTATTTATTTCAAAGCTATAACGTTTGCTACCACTGGCGATGGCCAATGGTATTCCGGATCGATATAAATGTCGTATCAATCGTTCAGCGCCGGGCATCAATCTGGGTGGTTGTTCTTCCGAAATTTTCAAATACTCTTGTCTGAATTCCGAAGCAAATTCATCTTCATCCAAGGATAATTGTTTTGTTTCGATCAACCACTTGGTTATCCACGGTCCAGGTCTTCCCAAAACTGTTGCTTTATCTTCAACCGTAAACGTTTTACCATAATTTTCCATCATCCGACGTGTGGCTTTATCATACATGGATTCGGTGTCCATAAGAAGACCATCAAAATCGAAAATCACATGAGTTATCGGACTTTTCAGGGAAAGTTCTTGATTCTTGGAACAATCACCACCATCATCATGAGCAACGATTTTCGACATGCTGCTCACTCAGGATCTTCCTCAACAACTTTGTTATTATTTTTGTGGTTCAACAGCAACAAGAACAAAAACAATCAGCCACATGCACCGCAAAGAGATTCGATTCGCACAAGCATATACTGAAATAGAATATTGTGGCTGCTGAATTGGCGCAAAGTATTCTAAAACGAACGCGTTTTTTTATGATTCGATTTGCGCATGCGCTCTAAACCAAAGCCACGTGCAAAAATGGTTGGCTGGCTATGGCAAAATTTAAATAGCGACAAAATGGGCCGAACATTTCACATAAACATTTGTGCTACCAATCAACAGTTGTCATTTAACAACTTGTACTGTTCTGTGTGTGTGTGTGTGTGTGTGCAGGTCTTAATGTAAGTGGCGCCTTCTGGTGAGAAGCCGAGGCGATACTTTATCATTTACCAAACCATTGCCAAGCGAAAAACCAAAAAAATGGGCTGAACAACAATGGTGTGTGAACGATGCTTTGCAAAGTTCTCTTGCCATCTGATTGGCTGCAACACAGATTTTTGACTTGGGCACCCTGACTGACTGACTGGCTGAGTGAGACTGATGACTGTGGCCTTCGTTTGCGCTCATAGAGAGTGAAAGAGAGAGAGAGGGCTGGAACTGATAGTGTTGGCCTTCAATTTCAATAGTTTCGGTCAATTGATGATTGGGCAGGGCCACCAATCATTGTGATGATTATGAAGCAGAAGAAGAAGAAGAAGAAGAAGGAGAGGGAGAAGAAGGAGGAGGAGTGAAATCCAATCGAGAAAGATGCGCTTCTTCTTCTTGTTGTTGTTGTCTATGTTGTTCTTCTTGTCGTACATGGGGCGTGTGTGTGTCCATAATGCGCGAAGCTCGATGCTCCGTAAATGTTTTCAAATTAATTTGATCAATTTGAATTCGTGATCCAAACTTCATGAAATAATAATCATCCCGAAAAGATACTTTTGTTGTTGTTGTTGAATGAAAGTCTTTGAAAATGTCTGGGAAATCGATTTGTTTCTTCAATTCCTATTGTGTTAGTCCTGAACCCTAGAATTACCGTTCGAGGACTTAACTGTCGTCGTCGTTTGTTGTTGTCTGGTTGTAAATGTAATTCTTATTGTGTCCCGAAAACAAAAAATTATTATTTTTATTATTATTCCCTTGTCTTTAGGTAACTCTTGGCAACATTGATAAACTGGGATAATTGACTTAGAATCGACTTTGCCCGTACGAACGAGAACGAAAAAACGAAACACCCCGAAAACGAGACAAATTTAACAAATTTAAATTTAGCAAATTTAACATTCGAATAAGTTTTGTTTTCCACTTTTCATCATACTTGGTCGCGCGCTTTCAAAAAAATGCCCCAACTAGTGATCCAAACCAATCTGCATTTAGCGCAGATACCGGCCGATTTCAACGAGAAAACCACCAATCTGTTGGCCACCATCCAAAATAAGCCACCATCGATGACTTTGGTTGGTTGATTTGTGCGTGTTGATTTGTTTTGATGATATTCCTATTCACCTTCCAGATCTCTGTGATTCCCAATCAATTGATAACATTCGGTGGCACCAATGAACCATGTGCATTGGTCCATTATCAATCGATTGGAAACATTTCGCCTGAAGAGAATCGTGAATCGTGTGTGAAAATTTTCCAACATCTTGAAACAGAATTGGGAATATCACCAAAACGTGTTTTCATCGATTATTTCGATTTGGAACCAAGCAATGTTGCTTGGAACGGCCATACATATCAGGATATATTTGCCGGTAATGTTGGTGATGATCCGGATCCAACCGCGATGGAGGATGATACGATCAAAGTGGCTGATGTTGCCGAACCAATCCGAGTGCCTACTCCCGAAATCAAGGAAACACCACCGGAAGAGCAAGACGCTGATGGTAGTGGTGCCGGTGGTTCGGTTAATGAATCTTGATCCGAATTTCATCGGAATACCAAACGGATCTCATTGTGATTTGATTTCTCGTTGGATTAGCTCGATCAAAATTTTCGAATAGTTTTTCTAAATTGTATTTCGAACATTTTGTTTTTGTTGTTCGGTTTTGTTTTTCGGTTTAAAAATATTAAATCCGGAACGTTTTTGGTTTCAAAAAAAATTTTGTCACAAAAAAATCAATTCTGTTTGTTGTTTTAAGCCCAAAATGCCTGATTCCGAGCCATCATTGTTGGCCATGTTGGACGAAGATAAAGCAATATTGGATTGGTACACCAGAATCGGTTTTTCGTTTGGCCACATATTCAACGATATTGCCGCCAGTGCATGGTTCTCCTATGGGCTTTTGTTTTATAAACTAAGCTTTGGCCACATCGGCCACATGTTCATCGTATTCGCTCAAGTGTCCGATGCCATCATAACCGTTTCGTTGGCGTTCGTTTTGGATTCTGACCCTATTTGTTCACTACACCGTTGTTTGCATAAACTATTCAATCGGTTCGGCCGTTATAAAACATTCTATGCAATCGGTACCATTCTCCTATGGCTAACATATCCATATGAGATAACCGATCTGAATTTGATGTTCGAACATGATCATGCCCTCTTGTTCACCATCTTGTTTGTGGCCATATTCCTTTCGCAGGTTGGCTGGACCATTGCACAATTGTCACATTTGTCCATGATCAACAGTATTTCGTTCAATTCGGCCGATCGAATCTGGCTCAGCTCTTTGAGGTTTGAACAACTGATAGTGATGAACTAGCCAACCAATGGCGATTCTCAACGATTTCTTCTTCTTCTTCCTGCTTGTAGGCAAGCTGCCAGTATCTATAGCGCCCTATTGGTTTATATACTGTTTTGGATGACATTGGCCGATACCGATTCGGAGATAATGTCTCGTAACGATATTATCGTGTTTTCGGTAAGAGAGAACCAGCGCCATGTCAATGATCAACGATGATGTTTCAATGATCCGACAATGTGTCTGTTTCCCCCCCCAGAACAATTGTTTTTGGCTGACCATCATGGGAATGGTGCACAGTGTTGCATTCTGGTATATGGTCGATGAACG
This sequence comes from Amerodectes protonotaria, assembly GCA_025882695.1. Taxonomy (NCBI): domain Eukaryota; kingdom Metazoa; phylum Arthropoda; class Arachnida; order Sarcoptiformes; family Proctophyllodidae; genus Amerodectes; species Amerodectes protonotaria. Next base: position 69,946 of record JAOZJS010000136.1, on the reverse strand, counting down.
ACGATTGGCCCGAGAAAAGCAACTGGTATATCGTTCGAAAAGTGATAAGAATTTATCCGTGGACAAAACCAACCAATCACCAACAACATCATCAAGACCGATGGATAGCTATTCCAATTGGGATTGGTTGAAGAATCCAATATTCTATCAGATTGCCTTTATCTATATGTGTTCCCGACTGTACATAACGTTGACCATGGCCTACACACCATTGTATCTGCAGGAAACATTGTTTTTGCCCAAAACATCCATTGCGATAATACCGTTCATCATCTATGCTTCGGCGTTGGTTATGTCGGTTGCATCGCAATTTATCGAAAACAAATTGGGCAATTCCATACACATGTTCATCGGATTTGTGCTGGGCATAATTTCATCCGTTTGGATCATGTTCGGTTCATGTGATAATGATTCTTATAAACAATGGCAAATATATGCCATTGCTGTGCTGTTGGGATGTTCCAGCACCATATTCAAGATCAGTTCGATCAGTTTGGTTGCGCACATGATTGGCCATAATATTGTGAGTTTGACGATCTTCCGTTCGGTTCAACATTCACCATTGTGACGAGCATGTTTTTGTTTTTGTTTTTAACATTCCTTTTCGAACGAAAACGAACGGGAACGAAAATCTAGAACAGCGTTTCATTTGTTTATGGTACGATCAGTGTTTTGGAAAAGATCGCCAGCGGAATTGCCATCGCGTTGATTGAAGAGTTTGATCATCAACATCAGCAATACCAGCAGCAACAGCAGCAACAACAGCAGCAACATCATCAGCAATACCAGCAACCACAACAATATTTATTATCGACAACAACAACGACAATGGTAATCAATGATAATAATGATACACAACCATATAGGCCATTAACCATGTATGAATGTCGTGATAAGAATTGGCCAAACATAACCATGGATCCAAATCATAATGTTTGGCGTGATCAATTTGGCCGTGCCAGGGTGGCCAACATTTACTATCAGTATATCCTATCCTATGGTAATTCATTGATATTGACCAGCCTGTTTGGTATGGTTTTGTCCATGGTTCGGGTGGATCTTCGAAAATCATAAGCCATGAGGATCATGAGCATCAGGGGATGGCCCATCTAAATCCGACAATCCAACCAAGACTTTGTGATTGATTGATTGATTTATTGATGCAATTCGATGCGATGCGGAACCTTAGCAAAGATCCGCTCCGGAAAAAATCATTAAACAATTTTCGTTTTCGTTTTTCGTTTTCGTCTTCGTTTTTGTTGTTGATCAAAACACAAATTGAATGATAAAATTGTGCTTGGGTGTGTCTGTGTGTCCCCGTTTTGTGATCGCTAAATAGCATCCATCCAACGATAATAGCCATGGCTTTCTCCCCGAATGTCTGTTGCTATGATGATGATGGCAACGTTTCGGAGGATGTTGATGAACAAAAAAATCAAAGGAAATTCCAAACAAGAAGAGTCGCAAAATAGAAGATATTTTCTTGTTGCTGTTGTTTGGTCTTGTGATCGGATCGTGTTCGATGCTCGCGCGTACATGTTTGACGATGGCCAAAAAAACCATGGCAGCAAACAACAACAAGAAGAAGAAGAAGATAATTGAAAACGTGATTAACCTAGCCTTTGCTTCGATGTTTCTCTCTTCCCGGTTTGATTGAACAAGCCCAATCAATCCATCAATCAATCGAACAAACAACAAACCAACCAATAAACTGGCTTCTCGACGAGCCTCGACGATTCGATGGTATAAATTCGCCAGCAATCTGCCACGATTCGCTACATTTAGCTGAATTGGCAAGCATTGGAAATCGCACCACCACCACCAGATCAACCAATCAACCTGTTGCGCTGCACTCCAACAAGCAGAAGGAAAACTTCGATCATCATGAATCATCCGGAAGAATCCAACCAGCGTTTGAGCTGCAAAGATTGCAATTGTGGCTGCAAATGTAGCAATGAAAAATGCAATTGTAGCGGATGTAAAGGATGTAAGTGAACATCCGGGCGATGGGATTGGATGGTCATCAGAGGCGTCTCTCGCGTCTGCTCATGCGCCGGATTTTCCCGCAAAAATATTCAAAAAAAATTCGAATTTTATTTTAATGATGATTAACCAAAAAATTTGAAAAAAATTAACAAAAATTAAAAATGTTTCGTTTTTTTCGAAAAAATAAAATAAAATAAAACAATAAAAGCTTTGTGCTCGATTTGAAAATTGTCTCGAGAGACATTTGGAATGGCCAATGGCAATCAATCAATAGGCTTGAACCTCGTTCAGTGTGATGTTCATGAATTTTCGTTTGGAGAAGCACATCCACCATTTGCTTGGTTGTCGTTCTTCTTTGGGCCAAACCAAATCCAACAACCTTAGCGAACATTCCTGGCGAACCTGCAACAAATAAGCCCGTAGCTCTTCCTCTTCGGCCACGGTTTTCGGTTTGCTATACATTTGATTCAACGGAAATCGAGCATCGCCGGGCAGAGCGAATTTTTGCTGTGATAAACTGAACAAATCTTGTTGAGCTTGTCGACGATTGAATCCAGATTTGGAGATCATTTTCAAACATTCCAATATGAACAATGTTATGTAGATTAGGTTGCGATCGGATTCACTCTAAATCGAGGGTGGAACAAAATCAAGTCAGATTAGTTCAGTTCAGATCAAATTAAGCTAACCAAACCACATCATAATAATATGATCATACCATTATTTCATATTGATTGAAGAACAAGTTTGATTTGAAATAATAAAAAGTTTCATCAATTATATCCAACCCGACCGGATCTTCTTTGCGAACTATGGAAAACGAAAATTGTTACGAAAAGCAACTACGCAATAAGTTAGTTGTTGTCTTACCATGTTCAGGATCCAATGTTTTGATTGGCCCGTTGATTTTCGTACGAAACGTTAGCTTGGCAATGTTCGCTATACGTTGTTTGGATCGACAACCAGAATGATAAATGGCGGGCATGATTTTTGTTTTGTTTTTGGTTGTTTTGGAAATGAGGGAGAAGGACGAATCGCAAAATTGTTCCAAAATCGTTCCAAATCCGTTTGATTCGATTTGTTTATGTATGCTGTTTGTCAACAATGGTTGTGTTTCAATGATGATGGTGATGTTCATCAAGCTTGCAACTTTTTAATTGGCGTATTGTGGGATACTCGATACTCGTAATTGATAATATAAAAAGCTTCTGGGATCGGCTTTCGTCGGCAACATCGACCATCATCGACGGTAGCGGTATACAGTGCGCCTGCATAACTCAACAACAATGTTGTTGTTGTTGTGGAGTTATACAGGATTTTGATTTTCCTTCTCTCTCGCTCTTTCTCACTTTTTGGAAATACGGCCAACAAGAGATAGCGTAGAGAGCGCAAGCAAGAGACGATAACTGTATCCAATGTTATGGTACAACGACGATGGTGGTTGCTGTGGATACAAGAAGAGGAGAGCAGTGGTTGTGGCCGTATTGGATACCGGATAACAGCCATCGGAGCGTGTGTGTGTGTGAGTGCGGACACACCTTGGAATCCATCCCCCAAACTGGATGCCAACGAAACAACCACACGAGACAACAACAACAACAACAAATTTTTCAAGAATATTCAACGATTTTTTATTAAATCAAAAAAATTAATCATCAATATCCATCATTGTTTCCAATAATAAGGCCGATCAGCGTAGCAATAAAAATCTTTGACGGTCAATTTTCCATCGTGGTCACGATCCAAACGATCGAATTCATCGATGGCCGAATGATCGGGATTGATTTCATTATGTCTTGGAACATAACGATCAAATTCTTCATGATCCAGGCCACCATCTTTGTCCATGTCCCAGTCTTCGATCAAAGAGGCAAGGTTTGCGAACGCCATGGTTAAATGATAGATATCCATCTGGGTACGACGTAAAGATTTATCCCGATAATGATTATGATAATGATTTGATGGTTGATTGGAATAGTGGCCATCCGGTTTCATCAACTGAACGGTCTTCAATAAGCATAGTTGTAGTATAAATACCAAAATGATGAAGATTGAAGATTGGAATCCAATCATTTTTTTTTCGCCCGTATTCGGTCACCGGTTCCAGGATTGGATTTGAATTTGGATTTCCTATTGGCGCCAGGTTTTTATACGATTCTTAGGCTTTGCATTTTTTTCTCGCTTTAATCAGGTTAATATTGAGACCTAAACTGCATTGATCAATGGAGAAAAAACTAGGTCATTTTTTGATGATACTTGTTGATACAACCTAGATCCAAAATATTGATCCAATCAGCTTGGAACAACAAATATTCTCTTCTTCAATCACCAAAGTGTTGCGTAATGGCGGTCAAATTTTTGAAAATGACATATTTATACGATGAACGATGGTTTGCCGGACAGTTCGAACTGAATTCAGTTCGAATTTTTTTTTGAAAAGTTCAATACTTTCACCGTATGAATTGGCTGAAACTTGGTGCTGCTGCAACGTACGAAACAGGAACGTAAACAGACAGAAAGCAAAAACAACACGATGTAGCAACGAGGTTTTGTTGTTCAATCTTTGACTTTGATTTCACAGACAAAATCAATCAATTAAGAAATCAATCAAATCTTTAGATTTTGCATTGCCATATCATTGACCATCCGAATCAAATTATGGTATTAATGGTATCATTGCAGATGGTTCAGTGTTGATTAAAAGTCTTGCCCGAAAAGTCTTTTTCTCCGAATTTGAAAACCAAAACAATCATTGTTGTTCCACATCATAATAAAAATCAATTTGAAAAAAACAATTTTTTCGTTAAAAATGGCTCAAATCTTAAAAAGAACCGTGCTCCAAGCACGATCGATGGTTAACAGAACCGTGCCAACATTTTCATCGAATGGCCACCAATTACCAGAATGGCGATCCAATTGGAAAAGTTTGAATCTTCAACGTACGGTCATTGCAACATCGTTTACATCGCAACGTGATGATGAAGTATTCATGAGCCGTCTGTCCGGCAAACAAACCGGAATTGTTGTATGTAATACCCGTGATAATGAGGCAGACACTTGGAAAATTTGTTTAAAAAAAATTTGTTTTTTTTTCAAATTTATCCCAGGTTCTATCATTGAATCGTCCGCAAGCGGCCAATTCATTAAGCAAATCTTTGGTACGTGCTTTAAACAATAGCTTATATCAGTTGACCAAAGATGAAGAGATTCGTGTGTTGATCATACGATCAGCTGTGCCGGGAGTGTTTTGTGCTGGCGCCGATCTCAAAGAACGATCCACTATGCATGTCAAAGAGGTTCCAATGTTTGTGTCTAAGCTTCGTTCTGTATCGGTGGCGATCGCCGATTTTCCTCATCCAACCATAGCCGCTATTGATGGTGCTGCGTTAGGTGGTGGATTAGAGTATGCTCTAGCCGCCGATTTACGTGTGGTATCGACCAATGCTAAACTTGGTCTGGTAGAAACCAAATTGGCCATCATTCCTGGTGCCGGTAAGTTATGACTCAGATGAAATCAAAGCTAAATCTAATTTGTTTTTTTCTATTAAAAACTTTTTCCAAAACAACACTTATAGGCGGCACACAACGTTTACCGCGTTTGATTCCGGTGCATATTGCAAAAGAATTAATCTTTACCGGACGCATAATCGATGGCCAACAAGCATATCAATATGGTTTGGTAAATTATGTTGTACAACAAAACGATACCCATGATGGTGCATATCAGCGTTCGGTATCGTTGGCCGAAGAAATGCTACAAACCGGACCGATAGCATTGAAGATGGCCAAAATGGCCATCAATCGTGGTACAGAGGTGGACATCAACACCGGCCTGGCCATCGAAGGTGCATGTTATGGACAATGTGTCAACACCAAAGATCGTTTGGAAGGATTGCTTTCGTTCAAAGAGAAAAGGCCGCCCAACTATCAAGGGGAATAAGGGAGGGACACACAATGGCAACGTTGAGATAATCGAAAACCAACGATACTGATCATCGGATGCATGGCGAAATTGCCCAACAAGATTTACTGCTCACACAGTAACAAAAATTCCAAAACACATAATTTTTTTTTCTCTCGTATTCAGTCTGATTGTGTCGTAAATTGTTTAAGATAACTGTTTCTATAATTTTTTTTCATTCTTTAATCACACCAGAAAAACGTATAAAACACTAAAAAAAAATTTGCCCTTTATTTTCGGTATTTTTATTGCCCAAAAATGGATCGCTAATTTGCACCACGATGACAATGATCTGGGATGATTGTAAAGATCATGATTTCATCGGAACGGATACTTTTTTGATGATAATAATGATGATGATGATGATGATGACGGTGATCCTGAACCAAATTTTGGTTGTGGCTTCAGAAAAAAAAAATTGATGTTGTGCCACTTATTCTAATTTTAGCTTTGGCAATAAAATCATTTTTTGAATACCTTAAAACTGATGGAAAATAATAAAAAAATTTTTTTTTTGCTCTGATCTTTAGCTGATTTGCTCTGAAATATTTTTTTTCCATGCGCGATAATTTGGCGCCATTGAGATGAATATTACAAAAAAAAAATGTAGCAATAATTATAATGCAACAAGTGTGTGTGTGTGTGGAAAATTCAATAGAAATAAAAACCGGAGCGTTTTACCGCTATAAAACCGATAGTATTAAAAAGGATGGTTTTTTACAATTCAGAATTTTTCCCTTTGATCCAGGATTTTCAATTTTGTTGTGTAGTCTGTTGTTTTTTTTATATTTACGAACAAAATTTGAATCCCCACCGGAATCCGAAAGATTGATCTCGGTCCATGACCAAGATGAATGCTCGAAAGCTTTGGCTTGGCATCTGTTTGATGCTCATGTTGGTAAGTGTCCTTGGACACGATTGTTCTTGAATGAAATTAATTTCCGAACAACACCAAAAATAATGATAGATGATTGAGAATCCGATCGAATGTGAAGACAGTGAAAAACCAAAAGTATCAATCTACTATGAAACCTATAACGATGTGGTTAGAGATTTTTTCATTCAACAATTTCGTCCATTATACCAATACATTGGCTATGATAATTTGGATATAAGACTTTATCCATATGGAACAACCACAATTAATAAAACCGAAAGCGAAGTAATTTACACTTGCCGTGCCGGTGATCAACAATGTTTGGCCAACCAATATCATGCTTGTGTACTGAGCCTAACCAACAGTTTAGACTCGGCCCTAGCCAATGACACCGATAATTTTTGGGGCTGTTTTTTCAAGAATCGTGCTTCCAAAACCGATCCAAGCGAACTGGCCGAATATTGTACACAAGAAATGTCGCTGATTGATATTTGGGGATCTTTAGATGTATGCGCCAAATCCGAAAATGTAACCGAAATTATGGACATTTTGAGCTTGAAGACCGAAGAAATCGGCCAGGAAATCGAGGAATTTGGTCTTGTAGTTCAACTTAATAATCAGACGATTTCATCATCAAATTTAATGGGAGAAGTTTGCAAATTGTTGTATACGGTTAGCTAACAATTGTAAAAATAATTATATGTTCCCTCCCCTCCCCTAATGACTATTATGATTTTGCTTTGCTTTGGCCAATAGGAAATTCCGGAATACTGTGTTATACCGGAAAGGGTAAAAGTGGGCGTTTATTATGAATCAATGAACCAGGTGGTGGCCAATTATTTCCAACAACAATTAGTACCTTATTATCATGTTCTGGAGGATATAATCGATTTGCAATTGATTCCGTTCGGTAATGCAACAGTTGTCAATGAAACTGCTATGGAGATAGAATGTCCGCAAGGTGTTCAACAATGTTTCAACAATAAATTTCAGGTGAATCTCTCTCTTGCTCTTTATAGTTTTCGTCTTAAGATCTTCTTCTTCTTATTTTTTCCTAACACTGATCCACTGATTGATTCGAATAGGCACTATTGATCCTGAAATATGTAAATAATTCGCATCAATTTCCAACATTGTTGGGCGGGACGAATCAAGCTTTGAATTTCATACAATGTTTGTACAAAAACAATTTCGGTAATCAATATAGCATCGTGGAACAGTGCGATAATCAAGTGTTACTGGGCCAGGATTATATGGAATTTCTTGCGGATATCAAAGAGACTGGTGAACATCTTTTCAACGTTTTGAAAGATTTTTACAGCAAAACTAAACAACAAAACATCACCACTATACCATGGATCACCATCAATGATGAACACAGCCCGAATGCTTTCAATGATCTGGTACAAGAGATCTGTAACAATTATGTAAGTTTTTTTGTTCAACAATTATGATCATAATCATATTGGTATGGAAATAAAATCCATTCCATTCCATTCAGAATCATTCGATAAAGCCGGCCATTTGTGCGAAAATATCTGCCACCATTCTGTATGAAGCATCACATCATCCATCCAGAACATTCTTTTTGGAACAAGTCAAACCAACGTTCCAGAATCTTTACAATTTGATCGATTTTAAATTCATACCAGCCGGTAGAACCAAAATGGCGGCCGTAAACGAATCTCATATGGAACCCGATTGTCCTGGTGGCCCAAATCAATGCAAACTGATGATGATTCAGGCATGTGTTTTGGATGATTTCTACAATGATGGTTCCAATTATACCGATCATAATCGTCAAATGGTTTTCGATTTTGTTTGGTGTACATTCAAAAACATTCGATTGATCGATGACCCTATGGATTTGGCAAGATATTGTTCGGAGGATTACCTGGATAATCCTTCGATATATGTGGACATAGAAAATTGCCTGCAAGTAGATGCTAAATCTCTATTGGCGGAAATGATTGAGGAAACACAAAGTTTAATTGCCGCCGGAGATAACAAACCAAGCCAGTTTCCGATTGTCATATTCAATGCTAGCATACCTGATTCTCAAGTAATCTTGGAAGATTTGGCCGATTTCCACGATACAATCTGCCAACATTATGATGATTACCATAAACCGGATTATTGTTTGATCGGTGAACCAAACAAAGTGATCGTACAAGTACATTATGATTCGGATAATGAATATGCCAAACACTTTTTTCTCACCCAACTGGATCCATGGTATCGGTTCATTGAGGAGATTTCCGATTTGCGACTATATCCGGTGGGCAACACCGAAAACTTCACTGGTACCGATGGTGTTTGCGATCAAACCGATAATAATACGGTTTGCATCGGCAACGCATTGCAATCATATTTGATTGATTTGTTGGAGAACCACGATGATGAGGATCCGATCGATGGCCGGTTCAGAGTGTTGAAGTTTTTATCCTGTTTCTTCTCTCATCAACAATGGCCGACCAATGTTGAGGCGGCCGGTGAACAGTGCGCCGAACAAGAATTGATCAATCAGGAATGGAGCCAAATCTGGAACTCGATCAATGATGGAGAATACAAACAAAGTCTCTTGAATGCACTGGCAGAAACGGAAAAACTTAAAAAGGGATTGAATAATGAGACTTATACAGTGATTCCGATTCCTTATGTCAGATTTGATGAGACTCTTCTCAATCAAAAACATGCCATCGATGATATTTTACAGACTGTTTGCGAAAGATATTCGGTAAGATTCGGTTCTTGTTGTTGTTGTTGGTGGTGTTTTTTTATTTTGAAAATTCAAAATTTCAATGCTGTTCAATGGCGTTCCGGCGTTGTAGGGCGACAAACCGATCGAATGCACTGCGGCCAGTGTCGATGTTTATTATTCCCCGTTAGAATATAGAACAAGAAGATTCTTCATCGATGAATTGATTCCAACATTTAGACATATTCGTGAAAGGATCCAATTGAATCTGGTACCATTTGGGATACCTACCAGCAATAATGCAACGGTGGAAAGTGAATGCGAACTGGATGCGGAACGTTGTGAGGCCAACAGAATTCAAGTTAGTCGATTTGAGAAAAACCAAAACCGGAACACATTTTACACACATTTTGATTTTGGCGGTTTTCCGCACACGCACAATTTTCGCCGCAAACAATTTAGGCATGCGCATTAGGATTATATTGGAATTCAAACGTTGAACCGGATGATGGATTGTGGGATCCGAAAAATCAAACATTATCATTCTTGTACTGTTTCTACAAATACATCGACGATGATGGTGGTCTTATAGGTGCAATGACCAAATGTGAAGACCAATATCTACCATTTGTAGGCGAAATGATCGAATGTGTGAAAAATGTCAACGAATCCAACAAGTATATGAATCAAATGTTGCAGAAAACCATTGCTCAACCGAATCCGATGGAGAGTTCACCATGGGTGGTGATCAATGGTGATCCAAATGATTTGCTCGTCTACGATCTACAACTAAGTGTTTGCGAAAAATTGCGAGGCGAACAACCATTGGCCTGTGATATTGGTAGGCCACGAAAGGTTGACGTACAAATACATTATTCGGCTGTTTGCCCAGATATGTATCGATTTGTGGTCGGTGATTTAGCACCAAATTATCGTGAAATGGAAGAGATTGTCAATGTTGAACTGATACCGTTCGGTAAGTCCACCATCAAGCTGGCTGCGGACGGAACGGTCACCTCAATGGAATGTCCAAGAGAAACCGAATGCCGTGGAACATTGATACATGCATGCGTGGTGGATGAGATGACCAACAATGATCATGATATTGATGGTCCATTACAGTTGATCAAGTTTATGGATTGTTATTTTAAATCCGATAAATATCCACAATCAATCGTTGAAGCATCGGAACAATGTGCCGAAACCATATTCCATACGGACATTTGGCGTTCAATAATGGAATGTGCCCGTGGACCGAAAGGCCAACAATTGTTGAAAAATAATAGCGAAGTAGTTTCAGAATTGTTACCACATTTAACCTATATACCATGGTTTGTGGTGAATGGTAGACATTCATACACCATGGAGGAGCATTTTGTACGGACTGTTTGTGATGCTTATGAAGTAAGTACATATTCGATCGATCGAATCGATTTTAAAGTATCAACAGTTGTTTCAACAAATTCACATCGTATTTCCGGTAGGGCACCGAGAAGCCGACCAAATGCTATGAAAAAAGCGGAGATTCCCGGCCAGTGGTTCAAGTGTTCTATGAGCTTGCCGATCGAAAATCTCGATACTTTTTCCTAAAACAATTCAATGAATCATTATCACATTTGAATGAATTGGTCCGAATCCAATTGATACCGATGGGTCGTACGGCAATCCAACCGAAAACGGTAATGATCGGTAATGATGATATGATCCCGGTGGATTGTTCCGATGATACCGATTGTGTCCAGACCAAACAACAAGCATGTTTGATGCGAGAACATGATCAGAATCAATCAAAATTGATTGATTTTATTGCCTGTAATTTTCGGGAAAATTCCGATTTCAGAGACAACCTCACCGAAACATGTGTAAAACAAGTGTTCACGGGCAGCGATGATATATGGCCATCCATCCAGGAGTGTGCTGGCCAAAATGGCTCAATATATTTAGATGAAAATCAGAAAATGGTTTTCGAATTGAAACCAACATTGACACATGTACCATGGATTTTGATCAACGGTGAACACGATATACGGGCCGAGGTGAACATGGCCGATATTGTTTGTTCACAATATTATGGGGTAAGTACCGCGTATTTTGGATATTTCAAAAGAGCTCAATTCTGAAATTCGAATTCCAAAATATTGATTCATCCAAAGAATGATAAACCGGATGGTTGTCAGCCAGAATTGAAATCAATCAAAATCTACTATGAAACAGATAACAATGACGTGAAAGAATTTTTCAAAACACAAATATCTGATCAACGAGAATATCTGGATGAATGGGCCAATTTTACCATGTATCCGTTTGGAACAACAAAAATTGTGGGAGAATCGTTCAAATGTACCAATGGTGATCAACAATGTTTGGCCAATCAAATTCATGTGAGCCATTGTCGTCCAATGATCATCGGGATTTTGGGATTTTGGATGGTTATAAATTGATTATCGTTTGTTTTTATTGTCGTTATCGTTTTTCCTAGGCCTGTGTTATGGACCTGAACTATTTCAATTTGCCATTGATGAATCCAACACGTATGAGAACGATGAATTTCGTGGACTGTGCACTGAATCGCTCGAAGACAACAGAGATGGAAAACAAAGAATGCTATGAACAAAATTTCCCAACAGGTTCATGGATTAGTATCGAACATTGTTACACAACGGAGGAGGGTAAAGCGATTTTTGAATGGATGGGCAGGGAAACAAAAGATGCTAATGTGAAAAGCGTACCTTTGATCACCATCGATGGTCAACGATCAATGGAATCCGTTGATAATTTGTTCGATGTGCTTTGCGATAGCTATACGGTAAGTTTGGATATATTTTTGTTAATCTCATCGAAATCTATTCGCTCATCCATGTTTTGGACATCCAACTAAACGATGGATTTTCAGTTGATCAAAGCGCCCAGATGTTACCTGAATCCTAGCAAAGCTTTGAATGTTGGAGTGTATTTTTCAAGCGACCAAAAAGGAATGGAATTTCTCAGCCAACAATTAATGCCATTCTATTCGTGGGCGGTGCCCACCAGAAATCGGAAATCCAGCCATTATCTGGATGGAATGGATGAAATCGAAAATCAATTTAAGCTTCAAGCATTGCTTCAAGTACAATTAATACCATGGGGCAATACGGTGTTTGATAATGCAACTCAAACATTCAAATGTTCTTCGGAAACAGAATGTTTTTTGAATCGATTGATGGCTTGCGCTGATCATTATCATCGAGCCGAACCAAAAGCACGTCTACATTTGATAGAATTTGCATTGTGCATGGCCGCCAGTAATCCGGATTTGCCGCAACAGAATCAAACCATTGCGGCCCAAGTGGCCAATAGTTGTGCTAATGAAGTATGGCTAGTGGATCCATTCGAACAGCTAGATCTTTGTGCTAGAAGCAATCAATCGGATGCGGTGGAGATATTTTTGGAGATGAAAACCAAAACCGAAACGGTTAAACCACCATTGAAACAATGTAAGTGTGATCACAATCATAAAATCAAATTAGAAAACGGTTTTAGATTAGATTTTCATTGTTCCATTCATATTCATATTCATATCCATATCATCATCATCATCATCATGTAAAATAGTTCCATCGGTGACCATTGATTCGGTGCCAAACGAAGAAGCCGGAAATAATTTAATGAAAGTTGTTTGCCAATCATACAAAGGTATTGAAAGCAATGTCCCTAAACAATGTGAAGAATATCGTAAACCGGAACCCGGACCGGACAGCGGCTGTTCAACGATCCATCCATCCATGATCATATTCATCATAAGCTTCCTATTGTTGAAATTCTTGTCATAGACCCAAATGACCCAAATGTTGATGTTGTTTTTTTTTGTTCGTCGTCGTTGAAATGAAATAAAAATGGTAATTTCCGATTAATCCGGTTTTAATCAATAATAATTTATAATCAATAAATTAATAATTGATAAAATTAATGAAAACATTTTCCCAAACAAAAAATAATAATAATAATTTAATTAATCAATCAATGGCCAATGGTCATTTTGAAGATGATCGCCAACAAAATCGTACCATAAGCCATGGTCATTGTGGAAGCATGATTTGGTGATGGTTTTCTTGTTGTTGTTGTCGGTTTCGTCGGTTTTGGTGTTGTGGTCGAATTTCCTGTTGGTTTTTCCGTTGGCGTCGCTGTTTTCTCTGTTGTTGTTGGTGTTGGTGTTGTTGTTGGTTTTTCCGTTGGCGTCGCTGTTCTCTCTGTTGTTGGTGTTGGTGTTGGTGTTTCCGTTGGCTTCTCGGTTGGCTTCTCCGTTGTTGCTGTTTCTGATGTTTCCGTTGGCTTCTCGGTTGTTGTTGTTGTTGTTGGTGTTTCCGTTGGCTCCCTTGTTGTTGATTCCCGCGGCATTGTGATGGGCGTTTCTGTATCCGGTATTTCTGAATTAACCTTACCACTGGTCATCATCGGAAACACCATCATGATGATGAAAAGATTGAATAGTGCAAAACGAATGAATATTTTTGTTGCAGGCATTTTGTTGGTTGTTGGCTTTTCTAAAAAAAAATCGATTTTTTGCTTGAATCGCTCTGTGTAGTTGTCGCTGACCGAACCGAATGCTGTTTGGATGATAATTAATTTTGTTTTTCAATCAAATGGCATAACTGAGAACCGACGCGACTAGTATAACCAAAAATCGATCTGCTTAATGATTTAAATAGAACAATCGGAAAATAAACCAAACAATAACTATGATCAAGCAGATAAATCATTGAAATTCCGATCATTGATCCACAACTACGAGATTCAATCCATTATCTTGAATCCAGGAGCCAATTATCAGCAACCTAACCACCATGATTACCATCGCGTTTTGAATGGAAACAAAACGGAATGATTTGCAAACACTTCTTCATATCACACACATTCCATTTCTATCATTTCCAATTCCATTGTCTTCCATTGACTTCAAATAACGTGGTGGGATAATTGAATGCGTATTAAATTGTACATCGTGATTTATCGCTCAAATATTGATTCTGTTCATCGCTAAATTATCCCTTCTCTCTCTCACAATTATGATTTGATTTGATCAACCTTTTCAACAAATGTTTTTCCCATGGCGAAACTCCCATTATCCCCCACCACCACACACACGCACACACACACAAACACCCGACCGACACAATGAGAGGAGTTTGAAACTATTCAAAATTTGCTCCCTCAAGTGATCACCAAAATGATCACCAATTGAAGCAAAGACATGCGCTTGATTTTTGCTGTTTTCTATGTACAATGTCCAACCCCCAAACCGACACTATATAAGCTGCTTTCGCAAACAAACGAAGCGAACAAGGGGAGGATCCTGATTATTGTGTTGTGTTGTGTGTTCGTATGAAAACCAATGCTGATTGGGTGATTGATTGGTCAGTTCAGTCAGTTCAGTCAACCCAGTCATTCACTTTATAGTTCTCTTTTACTTTGTGTTGTTCGTTTGACCTGTAACAGTTTCTCTATAACGATGGGGAGGTATCAATATGTGTGGTTTTCGAAGTGAACACGATAGCGAGGGGAAAAAATCAACCAATCACCAATCAGCAATCATCAATGGTTTCGTGATGATCGCCATCATTGGCCCTCTTGTAGGATGGGATAAACGCGTATTACTATTACTATTATAATTGTTATTCCCTATTGTGGGTCGTTTGTTACTAGATAATCCAACCAAAAAAAACAATTGGATGATATCAAACTCCTCCTCCTTCGCTTCACTCATTTGATCCGATTTGTCTCTTTTTGTCCTATTCAACCTTGATCCAACTTGTTGCTAATTTTTTGCATTCAGTGTTCATCCATTGTGAAAGCGATGATGATTGTTTGAACGAATCGATAGGATCGTTCAGGAAAGGTGAACCATCAAGAGCTGCCATATAGTTAGCTTTACACTTGATGAATGACATTCGCGCCAATTTTTTTTATGGCTTGGTTTGAATTCGCTACATCCGTTTTCCGCTTGATTGAACCTGCGCAATGAGCACAAACGCCTAAAATTTATCCAAAAATCCGGTCCGAAATTGTCTTTTACTTTTTTTTGAAAGCAAAAAAGAAATCAATTATCAAAGAGACAAAAAGAATTTTGCATTTAGGATTCGGGTTATCGTTTCAAAATTAAAAAAAAAATTTCAAAAAAAAATCAAATAAAACTTTTCCATTTTCCACAAAAATAGAAATGAAATTGAAATTCAAGAACAAAAGAAAATGATTACCCAAATAAAAAAGATCAAAATAATTTGAAAAAAAATAAATAAATAAGGATCAAATTAGATCGAAAAAAGATCATAAGCATATCCAAAGAAAAACAGATCCTGTGTCCTGTGTTCTGTCAATCATCATTCTTTTTTTTGGGAGGGAAGGGGGAGGGCTGTGCATCATGCTTTGTTTCAACAAAAAAAAATGCGGTAAAATCAATTCTTATAGTATCCAATATGCTGAAGATGTGGATGAAGATTATTGTTATTATTATTGGTGTTGTTGTTGTTGAACGAAAGTGCCGATGATGATTGTGATGAGGATGAAGGAGGTGGTGGTGGTCCGAACGACGACATGGTTGATGAGCTTGATTGTTGTGGTGGATAACCAACACCACCAACCACCACATTCATTGGTCCATTGGACATCGATGTTGTGGTGGTGTTGGTTGCAGAAGAAGCTGCTGCTGCCGTCGATGATCGTAATGTTCTCGTACGCTGATTGCTTACTGTTGATTGCTGTGGGGCAGGATATTGATTATGATTTTCATAATGATTATTAAATTGTTGTTGATTGTTATTCATCAAGAATGACGATTGCGGTTGTGGATGATGATGTGGTGGTTGCTGATGATATTGTGAATTCTTCATATTCGATTCAAGCTGATGTTGAAGATGGTGCTGTGATGATGATGATGCCTCAAATGTACCATTCGATCCTCTGAAATGAGGGGGTGGAGGTGGTGGAGGCGGCGGTGGTGGTGGTACCGTAGCATTGTGGCCACCATTCGAAGAATAACCAACACCACCACCAACACCAACATTATTCATCGATGATGGTGGTGATGGTATATATCCAGTGGTTGATGGGAGATTATGCGCACTGATCACATTGGAGGTTGAATTCAATTGTTTGGCTAGGTAGTGTTGATAGCTTTCTGGAACGATACTTTTGGTACCATTATTCGAATTATTCATACTATTAACTATTGAGGATGAAGATGATGATAGCAATGAAGAGGTATTCATGTTAATATTGCTGTTGGACTTTGCCATAGAATTACCAAGCTGTTGCTGTTGTTGTTGATGGCCTAATAGAGGATTAGAATGTATTGAATGGTTTTGCAGTGGATGTTGATTTATATTATTATTGCTCAACATCGATGGCTTCTGGTGTGGTGATTCTGATTGGGAATGAATTGGAGCCACGCCCACCGTTGTGATTGGTTGTTGCTGCAATGATGTTGAACTGTTGCTGCTTCTTCGAGACATTCTACCTAATCCGATTCCACCACCATTATCCGATTGTCCACCACCGTTTTCTGTCAAATTATTTCGTAATCTGGATGTTGTTGCAGCTAAAATATTGCTCAACGAAGTATTGATGGTGGTGTTGGTTTGTCGCGTAGGTGTTGTATTCAAAACCGGTGTTGATGCACCAGATTTGGCTGCTGAACCATGTCGATGGTGATTGGTTGTGGCCAACAATAGCGAAGAATTGTGATTCTTTGGCGATGCATCCAACATATCACCATGACCTATCGAATCCGGCCTGGAGGTTGTCGAATTTGAGCCAGATTTAGTATTAGGATTATCCAAATGATTATGATGATTTTTATCATTGTGATTCAATTTGATTGAATTTTCAATATCATCATTTTCATCATCATGGTCCGTATCTTCACCTTTTTCAATCATCACAGTTTCTCTGACCAATTTGGCTATTTCGTTAATGGTTTCAGCGCTCCTCCTCAAAGATTTAAACTCTTTTTGCAAACGTTTTTGAGTCTTTAACATTCCGTTTAATTTTTGCAACAGGTACGAAGCATCGGCCGTTTCCTCCTGGGTCATCTGAAAATGTGATATATTGACCCAGCTAAATTCCAATAGTTCTTCCAATGTTCGGGGCGTTGGCGGCAGTTCCAATGTTGGCGATATGGATGAATTTTGCAAACCATTTGGCACGATATTCGGACCAAAACACGGTACCATCAACGGACTGAATGGCATCTGTGATCTTGCCTTTGGCACGGTTGTGGCAGCCGAGGCAGCAGTGGTCGATGAACACAGTTGCTGCTGAGGGTGATGGTGATGATGAAGCAGAGGGTTGTTGGATTGATTCATTGAGACCGCTGACGCGGTTGGATTAGCTGGACCCAGAGAGGAAGAACTAGGGAGAGGGAGAGAGAGAGAGAACCAAAAGCAGATCAATAAAACTGATAATCTGATTCATCGAAATTCGTTGTAGTTGATTACCATGTTTGCAACAAATTATGATCACCAACGCCGGCTAAAACATTGGAATGTAAATTATTACTGTTCAAACCGGATGGATCCACCATCATCGATGAATGATCAGTGTTGATTGATAATGCAACATTACAACAACCGGATCCAGGCACTGTCGGAGTGGTTCCATTAAGCGAACAACAATTCGGTGATATATGATGATGAAGAAGATGATGCGATGGTTGCATCGCATACAAACTACATCCATTTGGATTCATCATTGAATGACAACCACTAAGATTACGGATCAAAGACATCGATTAATCTTTTACCACCACCAATTGAGAAAATCCACTCACCAATTGCTACCACCGGTTTGAGCAGGTGTTCCAATTACACTTGGCGTCAATGGAGATTTGATTGTCGCCGTTTCCGGTATCGGTGTTTGTCGCTCTTCTTCCTCACCCATATTATCGTTGTCCGTCAAACTTGCGTTTCTGTTGGCCGCAGACGATCTTGATGATTTTCTGCTACCACGAGGGGCTCTGGTGGTTTTTGTTTTATTCTTTTCATTACGAGGAGATTTGACATTACCTCGATTCGGATCAACATCATCCAACAATGACGATATGATTGCTGCGGATGCTGGCGACTGTTGCGACGATGATGATCTGGAACGATTTATCACTTTTGGAACAATTTTTTCATTGCTATTCATTTTGGTAATTGAATTTTTTCGACGTTTTGTGGCCATCGACGATGATGAAGACGATTGACGTAAAGATGAAGATTTTTTGTCCAAACTAAAATCTTCATCTTTGTCATCATCGTCTTCTTCTTCATTATCATCTTCACCGGAATCATCATCATCATCATCACTTAACACTAATGGTGCTGAGGATATTTTCGATGCTCTACCTGTGGCGGAGGATCGTTTCGATTTGGTTTGTGTTGAGGGGGGCTGCTGTTGGGCTGGTGAAACTATAGTGGAACTACTGATCGGAAAATGATTCTCCACAATGGATATTGTTTCACTAATAACACCACAACCTTTAGTTATATGTTTAGGATGATTATTCACATAAAAATCTTTGGCAATCAACGATTGTTTCGATGAGGGAGACCTGTTGATTGTGGTGCTGCTCTTATTATCGGCTTTCAATCTTTTATCCTTGTTCAAATAATGATTACTATTGGCCCCTAATCGGCCAGTTCCGCTAATGGTGACCGGCTTCTTGTTTGTCGAAGCATTCGTAATTTTATTATTAGTTTTCGAAATGATTCTTCCGGTCGGCTTTACCACATCCGAATCTGACGACGATTCTTTTTCTTTACCATCATTTTTATTGTCCTTGTTTTCTTCGTTTTTCTCCTCATCGGACGATTCATCCGATAGATTCAATTTTGATTGAACATTCATCGGTGTTGGCAGAATTCGTTTATTATTAATATTATGTCTCTTTGGAATATTTTGGGCTAATTGATTGGTTGTGGACGTTTCTTTGAGCGGTGGGGATGAACGATTCTTCCCTGAAGAATCGTCCGAATCATCCTCTTCAGAAGCTCTGGAATCCGATGAGTGGGAATCTTCGGATGATGATGAAAATTCTTTACGACTATCTCGTTTGATCTTTTTGTTGATCGATTTTTCATTATTATTCTTCATAATTTGCGATTCCGAAGATGATGAATTACTGGATGATGAGGATGAAGATGCTGATGATGATGAACTAGAGGATGATGATGATGATGATAATGTCCGTTTTCTGGGCACTGTTAATGATTCATTTGGACATAATGGTGAGGATAACAATGATTTAGATTGAAATGATTGCATATTCTGGTTGTTGTTGTTGATCTTGGTGGCTACTGATATTGCGGGGGTTGTTGAAGAAAGCAACGATGAAATATCTTTATTGTTTCCGGTGAAATTTTGGCCGTTTTTAATCTTGGAATTTGTTTGAACATTCGATGATGATGATTTTTTAATGTTTTGTGCGTTGGGAGAATTTGTGGAAGAATTATTATCATTATACAATGTTGAGATCGGAGATTTGGCTGCTGAACTTTTGCCATTACTTTTGTTATTATTATTGTTGGAACGAGATTTATCTTTTTTGGCCACAGAACTATTGGATGAGAATGATTGTGATTGATTGTGGTTTTTGGCTAATGATGAATTATTGGCCCCGGTGGATGATAATGCTGTACGTTTGGTCTGTGGAGTTACCGGTGAAACCGATGATACTGATGAAGAAGGAGTACTGGGTAAATTCAACGTTGGCCTTAATGATGAATTATCATGTTCATCGTTCAATAACAATGGCTGCTTTCTGTTTGGATCTTCGGGACGATATGCTGGTAATATTTTCAATTTTGGCTTACGCTATAAAACAATTTGGTAAATTAGCATTGAATGATCACAATAATCCACCAATCTTACCAGATTTCTATATCTTTCAATATGTTGTGGACAGAATGCTTTGTATCGGACTGTATGGTTTGCGAGGGTTTCCTCGCATAAAAATCCTTCGTATTGAGCACTGTGATCAATGGAAAAGAATTGGTCCATGGTAAAAAAGAACAATCTAATAATCATGAATTCTCACCAGGTAACATGAAACTTGGTCGGGCAATTCTGATAACAGCAAGACATACAACAACCGCTGCGAGATATTTCCTTATCTTTACCATTCATCTCACATAAGATGCAAATGTGACCGGCTTGGCGAAGATCTAGTTTATTCAAAATGATCGGTTCCATGTTTGTGTTATCACCGAAATGCACTTCTGGTATGTACAAGGCACACACCACATGGCACCATTTACCATCGGTTGTTTGTTTGAAAGCACCATATTTAGCCGGACATAGTTCACATCTTTCTGGTTTGACTTTCATACTGCAAGGCCTACAATACCATTCATTGTCCGGTATCTGTGCAATACCATAACAACCTAAATTAAATGACAAAAAAAAAATTATGTTTTAGAAAAATACACGCTATACAAATTTAGCGAAATTGTATTCGTACCTTCATGGACACCGATTTGGCATTCACCATCACAATAACATATAACATTATCCACATAGCCTACTTCTTGGCCACAGACCACACAACCGCCGACCATTTCTTTTTCCGAGGCTTCGTTGCCGTCGACGGTGATGGATGTTGATGTTTCTGGTTGCTGTGGTTGCTGATCTTGTTTCGGTCTTGATTGATCATTTGGATTGTATACTTCAGATTTTGGAATCGATGGATTTTTATTGTTATTATTATTATTACTATTATGATTGATATTCATGATCAATCGGTTGCTCAAGTCGAAAACATTATTGAAACATTCAAAAAATTGAAAAAAAAACACAAAAAAAACAACCCGGAAACGGGGAGGGGGAGAAAAAAGGGTTGATCGCGGATTATTTCACGAAGGCAATTCTACGTTGAACAGGAAATATCGCTTGAAGCGAGCGAACGTTTATCTGCAAAACATCATCATGATGATCATCGTCTATCCAAAAGATGACGATTCTTCAAGGATCGAACGTTGAGTGAAAACAAGACCATCATGATTTATTATTATCGCTATTGTTGTTTGATTATTCGCATCGTTTAGTTAGATTTTTTTCTTGGATTTCTTCGGTGCTTCGGTGTGTGCATCAATGCCATGGAAATATTAAAATAAATCACACACAAGAATACACACAGACAAAACATGGAAAGTTGTTTTAGTGAGTGTGGGTGGGTGGATCTTCATGAAGATTTTTTTCCTGCTTCTTCTTCTTCTTCTTCTTCTTCTTTGGGAAGCTTTATTATTTTTATTATTATTATTATTTGTTTGTTGCCAATTTGTCCACTACCACACGGATCCGAAGTTGATGGTTTGTGTGTGTGTGTTTGTGTTTTGGGATTATGTTTTGTGTGTTTGAAGCAAAGACACAAGCTGCAACAGCAACAGAAACAGAAACGCAGCAGAAGAAGCGGCGGCTATGGCTATGGCCACCACACCGCACACCAATGTTGTTGGATTGTTGGATTGTTGGATGTTGTTGTTGTTGTTGAAAGATGAAACCAGCATTGACAGAAGAAGAAGAAGAAGCCGCCAGAATGGTTATTTTTGGTTGAACATCATCATCATCAGGACCTTGTTACCGTGGTTGGCCAACAACATTCTCGAAGACCACTACCACGCGGGTACCGTCGTCAAAGTGTATCCTCTCTTTTTCGAAGCTTCGATTTATGTTTGCATAATCCTTGGAAACACGGTGGTTATGTCGGTATGTATGTATGGCTTATGCTTATGCTTGTGTGCCTGTGTGTGCGCGCGCTTATTTCTCCTTTGAATTTTTCCTTGGAAATTATTATTATTATTTTTTAATTTAAAAAAAAAAAAACAGGAATCCTCCTCAATTGTTCACCAAAGCGTTTTGATTGGCTCACACAAATCTGTTTAAAACAAAAGAAGTTGGCAGGGAAAAAAAAGGAGTAGGAGGTTTGTCCAACCAATTTCTGTGTGTGTGTGTGTGCACGTACTATAGAACAATGTGTAAGGAAAGTCAAACCCAAAGTCAAACGAAACGAACGAACGAACAAACGAAATCGGTTCCATCCCCTTCGCAGTATTGCGAAAGGTATGTGTTTGGCATTGGGCATCATGATGATCAAGGCATAGCGCCTCCCCTTCGTAGTTTTCTCTCTGTCTTTCAATCCAACCAATCAAATTGTGAAATTTCAATTTCCTTCTCAACCAATTGATTTTTATTGTGCAACCTACTTTTAGTTTATTTTTTATACATTGAATATACATTTTTTGTATTGTAACAATTTTGGATAATCCCCCAGACAAGCGTTTTGCTCCAATTGTTTCAGGAATTTTCCTTTGAACAAAATTGTTTGAAATAATCTACGATTAATTGATGATCGATTGATGATTGCGGATGATGATGATGATGTTCCCAAATGTTGTTGATCATCATTTGAATTCTTCCAATCGCTGTTCAATTCTTCGGTGGATGAAGAAGCTCCGGAAACAGAATCAGAATCAGAATGTTTTCCGGATTGTAAACGATAATATCGATGAAATTGAGGCAGATATGGCTGCAAATCATCTAAATCAAAATGCATGCGCTGCCAATAATATAGTTTCCATTGAAAATAGGAACGTAATTTGCTCCAACCATCACCATCTTCTTCTGGTTGGTGGTTGGACACGGTTTTCAGTGTTTGATACAAACATTTCCAAGCTTTATATGAATTTTGGTTGGATTTGTAATCTAAAAAATTGCACAACATCTCCACACACTGGAGTGGATCGGCTAAACCGGTCAACTTTGGCGGATTTGCTATCAAATGCAGTAAATACTTGGAATCAGGACACAAACGAACAATTTGTTTTAAAGCGTTAATCTTCAACATTGGATCAAATTCTATATCACTATATTTGCATAGAAATTCATATAGATAAACATGACCATTAAGATTATCCGGAAATTTTTCAGAATATTCTTCAAACATATTTTTTGTTTCTAACAAATCACATTCATAATCATACAGTTCCATCAGGATCAATGCAACAATATCCATGCTTAGCTCTTCTAGTTCTGCATTGTTCAGGATGCGGCGAAAATTCGATATCATTTTATTGATTTTGATCGAATTCATTCGGGATGAAGAATAATCTTCAATCAAATTTGAATTATTCATTTTCCATTCATAATAATCAATCAATTCTTTATTGATATCGAACACTGTCCTGAGCGAAACAAATGATTTTGGTAGATTATTCTCGCGTATCCGTCTGGTCAGGCCCCTTTTTCCTATTTTTTCCACTTTTGCCACCAGATCATTTAGGAACATCTTTCCGCTGGAAATCAAGTGTTGATTATGGATGAAAAACAATGCCAATTCGTTCAGGGTATCATAACGTTCTTCCATCATGAACAAAACATCGTGGACGAATTGAAAAGCCACCGACATGTTCTCTTGATCAATTGGTGATTTGTAATTGAGAAACAATAGGAAATTCTTCATCAATATATAACCAGGTAGCCGAGTGTTATAGATTAGAGCGTGGGCAAACTGTAAATATGAATTCCATTTATGCCCTGCATATAGATCACAAGCTAAACGAAGTAGATTAGATTTTTTGTTGACCATTGAAAGGCGTCCATTCCGGGTACCAACACTACTGACACCCCAGACTACTTTGGGCCTGGTCTTACTAGGATTCTCCTCTTCTTCTTCGTCTGCTTCTTCTTCGTCTGCTTCTTCTTCACCATCATCATCTTCTTCTTCTCCTTGATCACTATTTTCGTCTTCATTATCTCGTTTGGCACCTTTTTGATAGCCTCGTTCTTTCAGCCTAGTTTCAGTTGATTGCTCTGCTACCGATGAGGATGTGGCATCCAGATTTGTATTCGCCAACGATTGTTCGGGTTTCGCATGATTCGAACCAAACGGGCCGTTTGGTGGCAATGATTGTTCGGGCGGTTGATCCGGTGGTTTGCAACGAAAATCACCTAAACATTTTCGGATCAGATCCGTCATTTGTTGATCATTCAGATCCATTTTTCTGGAACTGTTTTGGAAAAATTTGACACAACACAATTACCACGACGCCAACGAAGAATTTCATCCTAGCCTTTATGAACGGCCATTTACCGACCACATTTTTTCCACAGCTGTTCGAATTCTGAAGAGCCGAAAAAATTGGCCACTTTTTAACTTTGATTTTTTCCCTGAAAAAACAAAACCTTCGCTTAAATATTATTATCCTTTCAATTAATCCTTTATTCTTTAGTGGCCAAACCCATTGCAATAATG
This sequence comes from Amerodectes protonotaria, assembly GCA_025882695.1. Taxonomy (NCBI): domain Eukaryota; kingdom Metazoa; phylum Arthropoda; class Arachnida; order Sarcoptiformes; family Proctophyllodidae; genus Amerodectes; species Amerodectes protonotaria. The sequence goes on along the minus strand of JAOZJS010000136.1, from coordinate 45,162 downwards.
TTTCGTTTACAAACGGATGATCCCAACCTGACCACTGCTGCAATGCCCAGCGCGGAGGACATGAAAAAAGATTCTCAACGAAAATTGATGAAAAACATTTTCTATTTTGGCTTAATTGTTGCAGCATTAAGATTCGCATCGGCCGTTCTCAGCGATGGATCGCCAATGGTCAAGATCAGTTGAAAATTGAGATCATGATCATATCCACTGTTTCCGTTGTCACATTAGGCTCATCTCAAATCTAATCAAAACATAATCTTTTCCTTTTTAATTTTCATATATTATTAGAAGAAAACAATGTATGTTCAATCTGTTGATTGTGTGTCTTGTCTCATTGTGATTGATCAATAATAAATTTAAATAAATTGTAGTTAACCGGCAAAACATCGGCATTGATTTATTTTGCTACGCACACAAGCTGCAAAAAAGGGCATATGTCCATCGCATTGACATTTCGATACTCGATACTACTCGCAAACATTGACGTTTGAATACTCCTGAAAATGGAACCATCTACTTTGTTGATCCTATTCTGGAGCACATTATCCATCGGAACTCTGGTTTCCGGTTTGATCACACTCTTGTTCCACGATTCACCATTTGTTCCTGAATTTGTACAGGCATTGATTTTGTACGGAAAATTTAGCGAATTGAAATCATCGTCCAAAAATGAAACTTTGAAACTATTCCGGTTTTTCGATTGCATCATTTCAAATTTGCAAGTTCCAAAACGATGGTTTCGTCATTTTTATTTATTGTCGTTTATGGCCACCATGTGCATGATCATATCCTGTTGTTGGAACACAAATCCTATAGGATTGAATGGTCAAATTTTGATCTTGTTTCAATTGTGTCAATGTTTAAGAAGAATTTATGAAACATTCGTCGTTTCAATCTATTCTGGTGACCAGATTGATAATGATTGTCTATTATCTTACACTAATAATTGTTTTAATCCAACAGGCAACACAATCCATCTGTTTTTGTATTTGGTTGGAATGAACTTCTACCTGTGTGTTAATTATGCTATTTACCATTCGATTCAAAACTATGATCCAAATTCTGATCCAGGATACATGAAAGTCTCCATTCTCATCTTGTTGTTCATACTATTCTCTTGGATCCAATTCAAAAGTCATGTTACGTTGGCAAATTTAAGAAAAAATAAATCATCCGAATCCTATCATGTACCTCGAGGTGGTTTGTTCGAATACATTGCTTGTCCACACTATTTGTCCGAGATAATCATTTATTTTTGTTTCTACGAGATTGGCGGAAAGAGCACACTTTGGCTGGTACTTTGGTTGTTTGTGATCATCAACCAGACCATTGCAGCCCTATTGTCCTATCGTTGGTATCGTGAACATTTTGGTCATGATCATTACCCGAACAATATCAAAGCTTTTGTGCCGTTCGTTTTGTGAGCAACCAACGAACGTTTTTTGATTTAGTCAAAAACATGTTTAAGTTTTATTTTTTTATTATTAAATTGTTAAATGAATTTTGCCAAATGATTTCCGCCGATCATTCCGTCATGATGGAAATCTTGACCATTTTGCGTTTGGCTTCCAAAATATCACTCCAATCATGTTGTTTGACCATCGCAATGGACCTGACCAGAACATCTTTGGCCTTCGATGATAATTCTTTCAAGGTTTTGTCTACCACTTCAACCGAAACACTGGCATGTTCAGAATGCCAACAATCATAATCAGTGACCAATGCTAACGATGCATAGATGAAACCTAATTCATTGGCCAATTGTACTTCGGGTACCAGAGTCATATTGACCAGATCGGCGTTCCAGCTTTGGAACAAACGTGATTCGGCCAATGTTGAAAATCTTGGTCCTTCAATACAAACACCGGTCAATGATGAATGGCAAGTGTGGCCACTTTCCTGAGCACTTTTTGCCAAGATCCGTTGCAATGTTGGATCGAACGGTGATGATTGTGGAATGTGTGCAACCTGATAGAATGTTCGACGGCCACGATTTCTTGTTTGATCAATATATTGGTCCAGTACGCCCAGATCACCAGGAGCAATGGATAGTTTCAGCGAACCACAAGCAGTGGTTGCCAACACATGAGTACAGCCGAATTGTTTCAATATCCAGAGATTGGCACGATAATTGACATTGCTCGGATTGATTTGATGCTTTCTACCGTGTCGACCAATTATGTAAACATCGATATCATGGATTTGACCATAAATTAATTCCGGATCCGAAGGTTCACCATATGGAGTGGACGATGTAGTTAATTTGCATGGATTCTTCAAAATGCTCGAGTCTTGATCCAATCCAGTACCGCCAATGATGCCAATTTTAATGCATGGATTTTGGGACATGTTTGTGGTTGACGCGATAGAATTATTATGGAAGATGATGGTGATGAATTAGAATGAATTGGAAGGAAAGAAATGTACCGCATTAAATAGCCAATCGTGCGAAATAGGATCGATCACTTTTACATGCTTATCGCATTTGATTAGCATTGTTAGAGTAACAAGTGGGACGGACTATGGAATTGGAGGCGGTGAAAATCGATTAACATGTTAATGTTAACATCGATTACCATCGATGCTGTACTCCCTCACTCAGTTTCGAACGTCTCGTTTCAATCTTCTCTCTCTGATTGGTTCATCGTGATGATTTGCCCCGATGACCAGACACACTATAAGCAGTAGAAGAGGAGGGACATTCCTTTCTCTGATTGCTTCAATGTGATGATTTGACCTGATGACTAGACACATACTATAAACCATTGAAAAGCGTTCAGCTTTAACTACTTAGTACTGTTGTCTGTGTGACTTGTTTGACGCCTATAACAACCGTTCTCCCCACTGATTGGTTCATTGTTATGATTTGACCAGATGACGAGATGTACTATAAACAGTAGAAGGAGGTGTCTTCCCCTCTCTCTCGCGGTTGGTTCATGCGCGCTTTTCTTAAGCCCTCCGCATAAAACGAGACCCAAATTCGAATTCTTAATTTGAATTCGAATTTTAAAAATTCAAATTCAATTAACCGCGAAGAACCCGCGTATAAATATGGCAGCAATTTGTTAACAAATGTTTTATTGATTTTATGGTTTGCAAGTTTTAAATTGTGCACGGGAGCAGCAGCAGCAGCAACCCTAGAAAAGTAAGTTTTCCGTCTTTTGTTCGTTTTTGTTTTCAAGCAAACCATTGAGAAGGGAAACAAGAGATAAAAATACCAATTTAAAAACACAATTATGCCTTCACCGGCACGTAATTCACGTACTAAACAAACAAGTCGTCGATCATTATCGAGGAAAAGTGATGCACCAACAAGATTGGAACGTGCACCATCCGGATCGAAACCGGATGCCAGTAAAAAAAAGAAATCGAGAAGAACCAAATCAAGTCGTAGGGTTTCATCAAGAACATCTAAATCGATGTTATTAAAAGAAAAAAAGCGCCTACAACAAGAACATTTGGTGCGTACCATAATTTCATTTGAAAAAAATATAGAATGCCAAGGTAAATCCAACAATCCACCATCTAAAAAAAGAAAATCTAAACCTTTGGTTCGTAAACCGAGCCGAAAATCCTGCAAAAGTTCAAGGGTACATGCTACGGCCAGTGCTGGTAAAACGACCAGAGCGGATAGATCGACCAAAAGAACCAAGTCTAAAACACCGGTGGTATTACAACAAGCATCAACCAAGCGCATCGATTTTGCGGATAATGAAGTAGCATCTTTTAAAACGCTGATCCATGTGAATCCCACTCAACCAATCCCTATAGCCGGAGGTAATGCAGGCGGTAGTGGCAATGTGTTCGTCATGAATGAAGAACAAATAATGGATTTATTCAAAAGTTTCCTGGCCAATCTACCAAAAGCTCAGACTTCGGACAAAGCAAAAACATCCTACACAAATCAATCGATTGTTGATGAAGTGGAAGTGCTGGAAGTATTGAACGATGAAATGTGCGAATTATTACAGAATAAAAAAACGATCCAAAATTCCTATCAGGACATTGTTAAATCCCTGGTATCCATACAGAAACGTCCCAGAAGACGTAAAAGTAAGCAACAATTGTTACCGGAAACTAACAGCCAAATGAATGATGCTGATCCCGAAACAACTTCGGAACCATTGTTACCGTCTCCATTCGCCGGAAGTGATGAAGAGAAACGAATGCAAATGTTGGAAATCTATATGAGTCCTAATACCAGAGAAGAGGCATTCAAGCAATTGTTTGAAAGAATCGACAACTTGAAAAGTAAAATGGCCTCGTTTAGGGCCAATTTTAGCAGTGAAGGAGCATTAATGCAGAACAAATATCACCAATACTGTGAAACACACGGTGGCCTAACCTACAAGCAATATTTACGTTGGCATGAAGAAATTAAAGAATTGTTGAAGATCACTGAACTAATATTGCAAGAATATAATCGTGAAGTATTGGAATTGTTTCGTATATCGCAAATATCCTCACCTACAGCCGATACTTGATAAGCCTGCATTAGAAAAAAATTTTTAAAATTCAACTTTCCCTTCACTTTAAATTTCCATCAATAGATGGCGCTAATAAAATCGCGCAAAGTTAAAGTCTAATCATGAAACTAATTTTAATATTCTTTCAATTTTTTCTTAAGATTCTGCCTTAAAACCAAGATGGAATTTCAAGGAATGCAATAGACTGAAAGGTTAAGTATAAATTTGATATGCCAAAGTTTTAAATTGTCCAAGGATAGTAGGCTTATGCGAGAAAATCTCTTAACGACTGTAACCGTTTTTTGTATGCGGTTTTTGCACTATAAATTTAAAAAAGGGCCCGTACTCCTTTTGTGTCGTGTGAAAAGGAGAGAAGGTTAGCACTCTCCTGGATGAGGACGGAATATAAAGACACACATGCCCGGGATTCTCGCACAGATCTCGGTTATTTTTTTTCCTACAGCACGCCTGTAATAGTATTCTTAGAGTATATACCTGCTCAAACTAATTATGCTTCAAAGCACAAAAAGTTAAAAGTTTGACCGCATTGATCTTCAACGAACCAGGATCATGTTGACAAAAAAATTCCGATCAAAATCAAGCCTTCAATCTAAAAAACTTGGTTTTGAAGAATATTTTGAAATTCGATCCCATATTCCTTTTGCTCGACAATGCCATCTGTCAGTGAAAAGCTAAACTATGCGCCAGTGCTGCCATCTGGTGGCATGGAAAGCACTCACTAGTTCACCTTTCGGACACCAGATGGCAGCAACAGCGTATAGTTTACCTCCTCGACACCAGATGGCAGCACCGTTGGAAGTTCACCGTCTCGATACCAGATGGCAGCACTAGTAAGTAGTTCACCTTTTCACCACCAGACAGCAGCACCGGTCCGTATTTCGCATGTTCACCGACAGATGGCGCTAATCAATAGAATTTCTAAATCAAAATCATCAAAATCTTATCATATTTATCATGTCCGTTTAGGTACTTTTTGCCTCACAGAATATTAGTTTTCTATCTGAAATTAATATTTTTTCAAAAAAAAAAATTATAAATTGACCATAGGTAAAATAGTTGTTTTCTTGTTTGACATGACTTGGCTTTGGTTACAACACTCAACAATCAACCAAATGTATCATTAGTTCATGCAACAAAATTTTGGAAAATATTTCTCTGAAACATATCGGTTCGATACTTAACAACAACAACAATTAATGAAAAGATTAGGATGAAAATAAAATATCAAGTCAAAGAAATCAATTAATATTATATACACAAAAAATTAAGGAATTTCAGTTTTTCAATTTCATAAAAATGCCTGGTAGGATAAGAATCTGACTTTCTTCAATACGGTTAATCATCGATTTTTTCCTTTTTCAATTCAACCAATAATGATCGACTATCTATGAGATCTTTGCCCGTGTTTTCCGACGAATGGTCCGATTCTTCATCATCCTCATCATTACCGTTCATATAATCTAAATTTTCTTTGGGGTTTTGGAGGAAAAAATGAAAAAAAATCAAATCAAAAATTCAAAGCCCAAATAAACACTTACCATCTTCATCATCATCTCCATTCTGGTTTTTGGATTTACTTTTGCTGGATTTGGTGTTGGATGATATGGTGGCAGATGGATTTTCTATGCTGGCCACAGCATTATTAGTATCATCGTCACTCATCCCTATGTTCCGACTAAAAAATGTAAAACATGGTTAAAAACAAACAAATTATGTAAAAAATTTAAAAGCTGTAAAAATTGTTTACTTTTTCATTTGAACTTTAGTTGAATCGTCACCATCATCATCTTCACCATCCATATCACTTTCGACGTCAAGTTGTACATCCACTTCGTCCTCAACCACTGAGTGGTACAATTCAGGATGAACACGTTGCCTATGGCGATTGACGTGGCTTGATTTGACAAAACGTTTACCACAATTAGGGACCGTACATTCATAATTCTTCTCTCCAGTATGTGTTTTACGGTGATTGGTTACATAGGCCATGGTCACTGCCTTGTAGGTACATTCTGGCCAATCACAAGCGAACGGTTTAATATCAGCATGGCCCATTATATGCTTTTTCAGGTGACATTGTTGCAAAAATTTTTTATTACATCCTGGCCATTCACAAATATGTTTTTTGGCATTTTCATGTATCGCTCGTTTGTGATCGGTAAGCGCACCCTTCAAACGGAATGTCCAACCACAGCCAGGATAGTCACATTTGAATGGTTTTTCACCAGTATGGGTCAACATGTGCGATTTCAAACCAGGCTTTTGACTGAAATTTTAAATGAAAAATTATTCGTCAACAAACAAAATTCATCCAGGTCCACAACAAAATTACCTGAAGGCTGAATTACATCCAGGCCAATCGCAAACATATGGACGTTCGCCAGTATGGGAACGTAAATGCAACTTTAATTGGTGTGTTTGAGAGAAACGCATCGTACACGATGGCCAATTACAAACATATGGTTTCTCGCCAGTGTGTGTCTTTTTATGATCCCATAGATTGGAACGATATTTGGCCACATACCCGCAACCAGTAAACGGGCAAGGAAACTTTCTCAAGTGCTCATCACCTTTTTTCATTTCAACTCTTTGTCGACCTTTGGCCGTTTTAAATGTAGGCGTATAATCGGACGGATAGCTTTCATCATCATCATTGTCGACCTCACCATCTTCATATTCATTCAATATCTCTTGATTATCGTCATCCTCAGTTTTTTTAACAATCCCTACTGCATTGGCTTTGCGGTCAGCATCGGTAACCTGATAAGCAGTGAATACGCCACTCTCTTCCTCAACAAAAGTATAATTGGTTGAATCTTCTAATCGAGCTTGTTTGGGTGTTTTGGAGGATGTCAGTATTTCAACCGATTGATTGATTCCTTCGTAGATGAATTCTGATTTGATATTAGGCACCACCACACGTTTTGGTCGAGTAGAAACCGTTGCTTGTTGCTGGGGTAACTCTGATTTACGTTTACGTCCTCGTTTTCCTGGTGTTGGTTTTGGTTTCTCTTCCACTTGATCAGCTATTTTTTCAGCTTGCAGTGCAGCAGCGGCCGTTTGTTGTCTGGTTTTTCTTCGTTCCATAACTGGTTGACCTTCGCCAACCAACAATTCATTTCCAGGCATCATGATATTTGTTTCGTTATCATTTTGATCAATCACTTGCAATACAATCTGATCACCATTCTCTCCACCATTATTAATTTGCACAACTTGTAAGCCTTCCGGTAATTGTATATGTTGACCATTATCATCCACCAAAACATAACCACCAACATCATCATTCAATTGATGATTTTCTTCTTGTTCTTCTTCATCTATAATCTCTTCTTTGATTCTTTGCTCTATTTTGATGGCGGCAGTATCTTCATCCATCGAAGCACTTGTAGGATGTCTGAAATGTTCGAAAATACCGATTGAAAATTCTTTTATTTTTTAAATATCAATGGAAATGACTTACATATCATTATAATGTCGCCGCATGGCTTCCATATTATCGTAGCGTATTCCACAAACACGACAAGCGAACATTTTTACTCGAACTTCGACCATTTCAGCCATGAAATTTTGATCTATTCATTACAAGCATATTGAATGTTTCGAAATTTTTCAAACCTTCAGAATCTTCAAATTTAACAAACCTTTGACATCAACTGATGAATCATCATCGTTGATAGCAGCCATTTGATTAATTTTGTTTTCATTTTCATCAATTTCGGACATTTTGTTAGCCGTTTTATGATATTCCCAATCGATTGAGGTAGGTGAAGGAGAAAGTTTTACCGAAATGTTTCAAATTTTTTGAAGTGCTTAAATCTTTGTGATCTATGAAACAAAACAAGAGAATTGGATTAATTTTTTTTTCAAATTAGCAAATCGTTATTGGAAATGGAAATTTCAACAATTTTTCATCGATAACAAACATGAACCATCCATGGTTCGGGTGGTGATGAATGTCATCGAAAATCACTGTCATGGCTCGAAACCAGAATCTTGGCGCCATAACAATCCAACAATATTCAGGTATGGTATTGAGGGATTCAAATTTTTTGAAAAAAAACCATGTCAAATCCAAAGAATGTGTGTTGTTCATTGAATGTGATGCTGTACATCACGGCATGTATGTTTGGTTATTCTTAAAAAGAGAATTTCATACATCCAATAACATCGATCCATTTGGAATGGATTTTTGTGGATAAACCTCGTAAAACATTGAGATTTTTTTCTTTCTAATTTTTCTAAATCAAATTTTTATCGAAATTCACCATACCTTTTCAATGATTTTGAAGAAATGGTACATACCAATGCTCGCTATGATAACAATGAACCGTCCATCGACGAGGTTGGCTCACGCACAAAGTTGGCTTTCACTTTTTCCAACGCTTTTTTTTCAGGTGGCGTGCTTGTGTGTGTGTGTGTGTGTGTGCATTTAGCAGCACTCACTGTGTGCGTGTTTATTATTGCGCGGTTGGCGTGCTAACTGCTTTGTGTGCTCTTCATAGAGGACATGCTCAAAAAAAAATAAAAAAAATGACCCGTCATGTTCACACACAACAGTACATTAGTTGGAAACACACCACAATCAGAGTAGTGGCATTGTGCGATTCGAATAGCATTGGCATTTGGGATGCCCGTTTTAGCGATGGGCGTTACTTTACTTAGCACATTTTAGTGTTATGGAAAAATTATCTACAAAAATTGGCAGCAATACCATTGGCTGTTTGTGTGTGCCATAAAGCAAACACACACACAGGATGTTGTGAAGCCAAACATAAATTAAACAATAACTTTCCTTCTATTAAATGGCCATTTCTATTGTTTTTTTTTGTTGTTCGATCAATTCGATACACTTAACCATGCACCGATGTTCCGAACACACTGATGAGAGTGTGAAAAACAATTTGGAAATTGTTTGTCAATATCAGGAATGCACCAAACAAATCGAGGTGATTGAGCGGAAATTCCAAGGTGAACAAATTTTGAAGAAAGCAGAGGATAAAGTAGAGGTTGTTTAGTTCGAAAATTCTATGGGAACACTGGCGCCATCTGTGGGCGAGGATTGTGACTACGGTTTTGAAAAATTCCTACTGATCAATTTTAAATGGGAAAAAAGCTTTCACTTTTTGGACGATTACAGGAGAGAGAGGGAAGCGATCTTTATGAAAAAAAGACAGGAATCTAGGAACTAATCTTCTAGGATGAAGCTTTGGAAAAAAAATTCAGGCCAGAATAGATGTGAAACATGGAGCAGATCAATCAATTGATGATAGCTTGTTTGATGCTTCTCGACGACCTCGGCTTGCTTGATGCGTGCACCAGTGGTGAAGATCAATTCACGATCTTACCAATCTGGCAGCTGTTTGTGAAGCGGATTCTGAGCAATGCAAGATTGGCGCCATTCGCGATCAAAACCAGTCGCCGTGGTCAATGATGCACGCAATCCTCCTCACCGACGATCAACCCGGAAGAGAATTGTTTTTCGTTGAGAAATCGATTTAGATCGGCTTGATCATAAGAAGGAGGAGGAGAAGAAAAAGAAGATACTTCATTGGAAAAAAAACCTTCAACCTTGTAATTATATTTAGTACATTTTCACTCAATTCAGAAGGTGGTAAAGGTGTGTGGTACGGTACACGATAAGTTTTGATCACCCAACATGTCATGTCACTGTTGGACTCGGTGGACGACTACCAACAACAACGACAACGACAACCACCGCAACAGCATAAACCATAAAAAACACCATGGCAAAACTTGGCTTTGCAAATCTGACAAGTTTGTTGTTCAATTTTTTGACCATATCCAACATCATCTACAATAAACAAAGCTCCTATGATCAATTGACGTTTCGGAACAATTGGAACGCTCATTATGATTATATAATCATTGGTGCCGGAACATCCGGATCGGTGTTGGCCGCACGTTTGACCGAAGATCCGGATGTAACGGTGTTGTTGTTGGAAGCTGGTGGCTCCGAAACGGTCACCTCCAATACGCCCGGCTTGAGCGAAACATTGATCGGTACGGTGATGGATTGGAAAAGTTTAACGGTGCCACAGAACCACAGTTGTTTGGCGATGAATGGACAACAATGCCATTTGGCCAGTGGCCGAGTGATCGGCGGTACTTCGTCCATTAATCGTATGTACTATCTTCGTGGTAATCCGAATGATTTTGATGTTTGGCAGCAAAAGTTCGGTAAGTCGGGATTGTTGTTGTTCGATGTTCCAGGTTGGTTCGATGCTGAATTTGTTCTCTTTTTGCCAATCCAGGTCTTAAATCCTGGTCATGGAAAGATGTATTCCCCTATATGATTCGAAACGAGAATCAGAAAGATCCAGAACGAGCCAAAAGTGGTCACTATGGGCTGAATGGTCCGGTTTGTATCGAACAGATTAACAAGTCTAGCACGGATTTGCCGGAGAACAAAATTCTAGATTCATTCCTGGCCGCCTGTCAACAGGTGGGCTATCGTAACATTGATCTGAACACTGGTGTCCAACAAGGTTCATCCCTACTACAGTCCACAATCCACAATGGTAAACGTCAATCAATGTCCAGCGCATTTTTGGAACCGAACTTCAAAACCCGACAAAATCTGCATATTCTGGCCAATTCGGTTGCAATGAATGTCCTGTGGGAGAATGATCGAGCAATCGGAGTGAAATTCTATCGTGATTGGCAACAATACAGCGTGTTCGCTCGGCAAGAGGTGATCATTTCGGCCGGTACCTTTTTCTCGCCGAAAATCCTACAACTATCCGGTGTTGGACCACGCCCCGAACTCAATCGTTTAGGGATATCGGTTGTTGCCGATCTACCGGTTGGTGATAACCTACATGATCATGTTGGAACATTGGGATTGTATTTTGTGGCCAACCAGCTTCCAGAATCGAGCATCACCAAACAACATTTGAAGCAATATTTTTACTACGGAAAAGGTCCCCTAGCCGAATCCAAGTATGGTGCGGCGGTGTTTCCGGCCACAAAAAAATCCACCACTGAATCGACATTTCATCGACAATTCAATCATCCGATTGCGATTCCGAGCGGTTCACCAGATTTGATGCTTCTGACCTATCTGAACGGTTTGACCAATCGAGAATTGTCGGCCGAATTGACCGAACAACAGATCAACCTGAAACGATCCATTTGGAACCAGTACTATGGAGAAAAGCTGAAGCTGAACAATGGGAAACTACAATTTACCATCATTCCGATGGTGTTGAAGCCGAAAAGTCGTGGTCGGATTCGACTGAAATCCACCAATCCGATGGATATGCCATTGATTGATCCGAACTATTTTGATCATCCGGACGATCTGGAACAATTGGCTCAAGCAATGCGTGAAGCATTACGTTTGGCCAGAACTAAACCATTCGAACAATACGATACACAATGGTATCGAACGGTGGTGCCCGGTTGTGAGATGGAATTTCAAAAATTCCAAACCGAATTCGATACGATGTTCAACAATCAAGCTTCGGCTCAGGATGATTTGAACGATGCTTACCACCATGGAATGGAAAACGAACCAATAATCGGACATTCAGAAATGAAACCAATTCTGACTTTCATCGAAGATTATTTCAATAATGGTGGTCAAATGATTGATGGTCAGCAACAATCGACCACAACCTCGGCGAGCATTATTACCACGCCGTCTACGTTGGACAACAATCGTCCACCACAACCACCATCTTCGACCAGTGGTGGTGGTGGTGGTGGCGGAGGAAACGGAGGTTATTCCAACAATCTACCATTCCATTTTATGTCTTCGTTTGTCAGCAAACTGTTTCGTAGGTCATCGTTGAAAAAGTTCCAAAAAGCCGCGGATGCTAAACGAAAACGATCAAGACAATCAAGACAGCAGCACAATGCTAATCCGGCCAATCATCCATTCTATTATGATCAATATTGGTTGGGCAACGGCGATCCAAAATCGATGATCCATCCGTTGATCAATAAAACCATTTATGGTGGATTAGTTGATGGATTTTCATCCGCATCAACATCATCGCAGAACACTGATCAATCAGTAATCACCGTTTGGAACAATCACCGTGATCGTAAACATCCAAGACCATTGCCCGGGATGGAAGCTATGAAAACGACCACATCGGCCGCATCAATTACACCGGAAGCAAGTTTAGCCGATATATTACCACCGGATGTACAGCCAATAGTGCTGACCGGTTTCTTTCAATCGCCGCCAAAGCCACAAGGACAGATTGTGGCCATCAAGGATTCAACAGCGAGCGAGAACAACAACCATCATCTTCATTATCATCATCATCTTCGGCCAGAATTGCAACCACCGAATCGTGTGACGCCATCGTCCGCTATTGTTTCTTCCGCCGCCGCTTCGAAGTTGCCGGTGGCCCAATCATCGAAATCATCTTCATCGCAGAGCAACCAATCAAGAAATGATAATGGCAACCATCATCATCATGTGGATGCATACCTGAAATGTATGGCCCGTCAGCTGACCATGCCCATTGGAGATTATGTCGGAACATGTCGTATGGGCGTGCAAGGCGATCGTAAACGTGTGGTGGATGAACGTTTCCGGGTGGTGGGCGTTCGCGGGTTAAGGGTGATCGATTGTTCGGTGGTGCCCGAAATCACCACCGGTGGTTTGGCTCCAGTGGCCATCATGCTCGGCGAACGTGGAGCGGAGTTTATCCGCGAGGATCGTAAACAAATGAAACTGAAAACATAGACACTAGACACCATTTTGATATACTTTACATAATTCAATTCGAGGATCTCGGCGCTGGATGTGCTGCCGAGGTCAAGTTCGAGGTTAAACGGATCATGATCATGATCATCATCATTGTGGATCATTGTGTAATATACGCGAGGCTTTCAAGCCAGATCTTGGGTGGCAGGGAAATCCATCAACAAATGACAATTGTTGCACGGATAATATTGACAACAATAGTAGTAGTTTAAATAAAAAGTTAAATAAACCATCTTCTTGGACCAAGTTCCATGATCCGTTTTTTTTCTGTTGTTGTTGATTCGAACGTGTGTCCTGAACTTTGGAAATATGAACTCGTATCGTTCTTCTCGATGTTCCTTGGAACATGTCATTGTTACCGTTTCGCTAATTCGTTTCGTTTCGATTGTTGTTGAATCCGTCCATGTCAATCCGTTTGACTTTTGGCGCCAACAATCGTCGATTGTCGTGATCTCCCACCACACCGCCTAGAGAATGTATTTTACTTTGTCCGAATCCTAACAGCCACAATCATGGCGTCAACATCTGAAGCTAGCTAGCGCTGATTGGTCGCGCTGGAATGGAAATTGGTCAACTTGTTGCTGTTGCCTGTTGCTATCAACATTTTTGGTTTTTGTTTTGCTGGTTGAAATATGTGTGGCCTTGGTGGCAAATCTTTTCAGATCCCAAGATTATCGTTTGTTTGTTTGTTTTCAGGGTGGTGGTTGAGAATAAAAACCAACCAACCAACCAATTATCTTCTTCTTTGTTTTGGACATTGGACAACCATGATAAGACCACCATCACCAAGACCATCACCACAGCCCGTAGAACAATGGTACGCTGGTGATGCAATTATTAATTATGATTTCTGGCCATCCTAAATTAGTTTCACCAAGAATGTGTTGTTGCCGTTGTTGTTGTTGTCGTTGATCATCCTCGACCACCGAAGCGGTGATGATGGTGGACAATGGTGATGGTGTTGATTGCAATTTGCTGGTGTGTCGCAGGTAACAACAACAACAACAACAAGTATCATCTTCACCATCATCATCAAACTTGGCGTCCTTGAGCATAATTTGAGCTCGAAAAAAAATAGCCATCTGTACATCACATCAAAACGATGTTACCAACATGAAATAATTCGCGACAAACCAAACCAACCAGCTTGGCGGGGCGGGTTTTGGTTCCTGTCCGCTGCAGCGATTGGTTGATTGGCGGATGGTTGGTTGTGTCCAATGGAATCTCCCTTCAGCTTTGAATAATGATGATGATGATGATGATGCTACGAAGATGTGCCAAAGATATTGCTTCGGCTTTGGCGGAGGATTCAGTTAAACGCAAATTCGTTGTTGCCAACGTTTTCACTTTTCTTCTTCTTCATCGTCTTCGTCTTCTTATTTCTTCTTGTTGTTGCCAAACATTGGGAAGTGTTTTGCTTAGGAAAATAATGGCAACGATAATGAAGTTGAAGAAGAAGAAGAAGAAGAAGAAGAGCCACACGAAGTATCCATTCATCAACATTTCAGTATCTTCTCTCTCTCTCTCTCTCCGTGTATTTTCGCTTCCATGACACATACCATTTCCAAATATCAACCATCAACAACAACAACGAAAAACAATTTATCGTTCTAGGTGTGTGGTGTGTGTTCGGCTTAGCAATTAATTCTTCTGTCTCGCGCGCTTCTTCTTTTGATTAAGCCGTGAATTCCGATAGCCGTGGCCGACCACACACACCACCACCACCACCGAACAACTCCGCGCGAACGAATGGTATTTAAGCCAAGTGCCAAAATCGTTTCCAAACAATTTTAGTTTCAGTTTGTCCGGATTCGTTGGCCGAGTTTCTTCTTCTTCATCTTCTTCTTGTCTGTTTGTCGCTTCAATTCCAACGATGATCTTCAACACGATGCTTGCGCCAAGATTGTTATTGTTTCCGATCACCATGTTGGTCATATCATCCAACTTGTGCTGGGGCCAACAACGTTCATCCAATTCATCATCATTGTTCGATTCGATCAATAGAGATTTGGACGAGATCAAGGCGACCATAACGAAAACATTGAAATCTCCACGTTTCAATGCTTCATCGTATGAATTCGTCACCGATGTTGGCGGTGATTCCGACCAATCGATTGGTGGTGGCCAATCACATTTTTTGGAAAGCTTGGACAAAGATCGTCCATTTATGGAATGTTCAGCACCAAATGATGGTGATTCCTTGTGGAAATTTTCCATCCCTTACCTAAACGAATCGATGGGCTTGCTTCGTTTCCGTGAATTCCGTGGCAAACCATTGTTGTTGGTCAATGTGGCAACGTTTTGCGAATCCACCATCGAATATCCATTGTACAATGATCTGAAGGATAAATATGGCGATGATCTCATCATTGTTGGCTTTCCTTCCAACAATTTCATGAACGTAAGTTTCCACCATCATCTTCTTTTTGTTTCAAGGCGATTGACCGTTGTTGTTTTGTTTCCAGCAAGAACCAACCGACAATGCAACGGAAATATACAATGCCATCAAATACGTCCGTCCCGGTGGTGGTTTCGTACCGAAATTCCCCCTAACCGAACGTATCGATGTGAACGGAGAGAACCAAAATCGTATATATTCATTTTTGAAACGTTGCTGCCCATCAACTCGTACCAGATTCAATTCGAAAGAACAGAATCTTTTCTATAAGCCGAAAAATTCCCGAGATATCCGTTGGAATTTCGAAAAATTCTTGATCCATCCAAACACCGGTTATCCGATCAAACGTTATGATCAAAAATTCTTACCAGATCGTATCATACCGGATATTGATAGATTATTGGAAGGATTGAATGGTAAAAAAGAATCATCATCCATCAACGATGGTAAAGTGGAAACACCAGCTGATGGTGCATGAAGTGTTACCGCGAAAATTTTCCATCCCGAAAAAACACTTGCCAACCGTATTCAACAAGCTATAACCGCTCCATTGGCATTTGATTAAATATTGTTTCCTAATTAAAATCGGAACAAACACCCACACACAAGTGTTATTCAGATCACCTCAAACATGCACGATACGATACGGATATCGAGAGAGCGCCATTCATTTTTGGCATATATTTGGCACATATTTCTTTCTTTGCTTTTCATTGTTTTTTTTCATCCGATCCTCAAACGGTTGATTTGATGATTTGGTTGTCCAAGTAATTGAATAATAATAGTAATAATAATAAAATTAAAATTAATTTTGAACAATTTTCAAATTCCTAGTTTTCTATTTGGAAACGATAGATGGCGCGCTATTCTTCCATTAAAAGTAACTGCGATTCAGGCCGCCAGATGGCAGCACTGAAGATTCATTCAAATGCCTATTGGCCGAACTGTATTGGTCGAAATGTGTATTGACAACTGTTGAATCAAATTGCACGCGCAATAGTTAGATGGAAAGCCTTAGGATGACTGTTAACATAGGCTCCTCCTATTTCTTCTTCTGTTTGTTCTGTTTCTATTGTAATTCAGCTAATGATAGCTGGCCCATCGCTTGCACTGTTTTAGATTGGTCTAACTAATTTTAACGCTTCGCTTCGTTTCAGGGAGGTGGTCACCGAGCCAAAGCACTGTACAATGGACTACATACCACCGGCCAGTATCCAGTGTCAAGGTCGAGATTGAATCAATATTGTAAGCGCGCGAGCGAGCGAGAGTGAGAGATGGGATGCCAGACGGACTGTGAACGCAAGCTCCTCCTCCTTCTTCTTCTGTTTGTTCTGTTCTGTATTGTAATGCAGCTATATAGCTGGCCCATCGCTTGCATCGTTTTACATTGATCTAACTAATTTTAACGCTTTTGGACAATGTCCATTCAAGGTCGGTTGATTGAATCAATATTGTACGCACGACAGAGAGTGAGATGGGAAGCCAGACAGGGATGACGGAGAACGTACGCTGACAGTAGGGTGACGCTTCTCCTCCTTCTTCTTCTTCTGTTGTTCTGTTTCTGTTGTCTGTTGTCTGTTGTTTCTGTGCCACACGCTATATAGGCCCATCGTTCTGGTATTTGATTGGTTTAAAACTAATAAAATGAGGAGGCCTGTTCAATTTGGAGGTCTGGTCATCAAACGACAGTGTGCTGTGCATGGTACAGTCCTTGGTGTTCATACGTCCTTCTCTTCGCGCGCAACAAGTGGTGCTCTGCAACAAGTGTGTCTAGGCTAAATCCAAGTGTAGGTTTCTCAATCAAACTGATTTTATTATAAATTTTTTTTTTCAAATTATAATCATCAATGATAATTAATCAATAATAATAATAATACAATTGTTGAAAATGGTACAAGTGGAATCGTGGATCGATCAATCAATGAATGTTTTTTTTGGTTTTGCAAATAGTTTCGTCGTCCTGGACGGTCTATAAAACACACATTGTTGTTGTTGTTGTAAACCGGGAGTATGGCGGATTTAAATAAAGATAAGTGGGCGTTGCTTGGGTCTTGATGATGTTGATGAAGAAGATGATGCGGACGAAAATGAGATGACAAGATTGGATAAATAATAAGCTCAAATAAGATTGTTGTTGTTGTTGTTGGCAATGATGATGATGATGATCTGATCAAATCCGAACGGTCGGTTATAGGTGTGTGCTTTTGTTCCAATGAAAACAGAATCAATAAACAATGTTTTGGGCTCTAAACTAAATCTCATTTCACAATGAAAAATGTGGAAAAAACAACAACAACTGAAACAACAACAACAACAACAAATTGTAACAAACAATATTGAGAACAATGATCATCATTATTTTTACTATTATTATTATTATTATGAATTTCTTCATGATGTCCGCGAAGCGAAGACATGATTGGTTGGTTGATGCCATGATGATGATGATGATGATAATTTCAATCAATCAACCAATCAATCTTGGGTGTTGGTTGGTAGTTGTTCTGTTCGTTTCAAAATCAATCTTCTCCTCGTTTTTGTTTTGTTTTGTTTAAAACAATGGTTTGGTGACCTGGATTCGGAAGCCGCCGCCGCCACCATCTTCATCAATGGTTAATTTGGAAGATGTTGAAGATGATGTTGTAGCTTTGATTATACTGGTTGTTGATGTTGTAGCCAACAGATTCTCAATCCTTTTGGCAAACATACTCTCCTCCTCTCCATCTTTCTTCGTTGGCGGCTGGGTGGTGGTTGTGGTGGTGATTGTATGCGTTTCAAGAGTGGCCAAAGGAAAGGTCGAGGCCATCATCATGGTGGACGTGGACGTGGACCACGATGATTGACAATGTGAAACGGTTCTATTAGTTTGATCCAATAATACCATTGAAGATGATGATGATGAGCATGGTGAAGATGAATGTGTTGGTGAATTCAAACGTTCCATCGAAACGGATCGTATCCGCCTCTGAGGAGTGTTTTGACAGTCCGACAAATTTTGCGCGGTGTTCAACAGGTTGTTGGTTTTAGTATAGATCGGATAATCATAATCATCCACGGATAGATAGAATTTTTTCGATGGTGTGGTCGGTGGTGATTGGTCACCACCACCACCACCACCAGATGAGGATTGAAGACCATTATTATTCAACATTTTATCATTATTATTATGGTTGTTGTTGGTGGCATTTTTCAACGATAATTTTTCATCACCGGTAATTGTTGTTCCGTTGATTTTCACTGTGGTTCCATCATCATCATCGATATTGAACATTGAACTTTCTGATGTAAACTTTTTGGTGGATAATAATAACTGTGAATGATGATGATGATACAAATGTGATGGGTTTGCGGGCGATGAAACCACAGCAATCAATCTACGATCAGAAAATATATCCGATGAAAGACGTTTATGTTGGTTGTGTGATTGTTTAATGGTAGTTGTTCCAAACGATGTCGATGTTGACGACGACATCGATGATGATAATAATGATGATGATGATGAAGAAGTTTGTTTTGGTTGTGATTGATTAACAATGTTTTCCTTGTTTCCTTCATTATTATTATTATTATTATTATTATTATCAGCAGCAGCAGCAGCGTTTTCCGCAAAATTTCCACGTTCATTCGTTTGATGATTGTCATTATCCGACGATGCTATTTGTTCTTGATTTTGTTGTTGATGATCATTGTTTTCGTTGGTGGCCATCAAAACCATTGATTCATTGAGACCACGACCACCATCAGCATCATCAACCACAATTGTTGCTGTTTCCATTGATGTTTGACCAGAGGAGTTTGTCGTATCGTCGACCATGGTGGCCGGGATGACCGGAGCATCCGTTGTATGATGATCATTATCCACATTCTTGTAATTATTCATATCACAGATGTTACCACCAAGACCAGAATCTCGGTTCTCTTCAATCATCAAACATTTACTACCATCACCACCACCATCGACATCATCGACAACCACCACAACAATATCATCCACATCCACGCCATCATCATCATATTCATTAGTGTTGTTGTTGGTGGTTGTTCCATGATGATCGGTTAGGATTTTTGTATGATCATCCTCTACTTCTTCATCATCATCATCTTCATCATCCACCACGGCCTCATCTAATGATGAAGATATAGAGGAGAAAGTGGATGTGGACGATGATGTCGATGCATTGCTGGCATCAATGGCATTAACATTATCATCATCATTATTATTATTATTGGCACTCGGATTTTGGTTGTTGTTGCTGCTGTTGTTGTGGTTAAATGATTTAAATCCTTGTTCGGTTGAATCCAAATCCGAATCCAAATCTTTATCCAAATCTGATGTTACAATGTGATCATTTGTTTCATTAATCTCATCATCATCATCATCATTGATCTTCAGCTCTACTGATGATTTCAAATCCATTAATGGCTTAACGGTTTGGACATTATCCATTTCGAGCCACTGATGTTTCAAGCATTCATCACAATTCATACGGTCTCTGTAGGATGATATTTCGACACGGGCACAATTTGTTTTAAAATTAAAATTTTTGAACAAAAAACAAATCATCATCATTGTTCACCTTGGATCTCTGACCAACAATTTCTGGATGAAATCTTTAGCCATCGTGGTTATATTGGCAAATAATTTGTCCGGGAATTCAAGATCACCACTGGTTATATTAGAATATGTTTGTACTTTATCATCACCACCGAACGGTGTATGGCCAGACAGTAGAACATAGGATACAATTCCTATGCTCCACATATCGGCCGCCAACGATATTGGTTCATATTGTAGGATTTCCGGAGCTATAAGTATCAGAATCCATGATAATCCAAATTTAAGCCATCCTGGATTTCTGGGAAAAAAATCACTACTTACGCATATAATCCGTTGTGCCCATAATCTCGCGGACATCACATTTGTCCTGGATCAAACGTGAAATACCAAAATCACATAGTTTCACTTGGCCATCCGGTAACGAATCGGTTAGCAGGATATTTTGGGGCTAACGATGGACGAAAACGAAAAACGAATGTCGTAAATTTTCCGATTAACCAACACAAAACCGTGGTACACCAATCCCATAAAGTTCAAGGAGAAACTTCGAGATAAAATGCACCAAATCCGAGGGCAATCAAGTCCCAGAAACCAGTGGACCAGTATGCTTGTCCGCTGATTTGATGATGAAAATGATGATGGTAATGATTATTATCTGATCTCTGAAACTAAAAGTGCCTCCTCGGTGATTTGGGGATCCGATCCACACACACACGCACTGCCGCGCTAAAGCTACTGTTGTTGCCGTAGATGATGATGATGGTTAATAAATTATTAACCCGCACAACGCTACGCGACGACGATGGTTTCCAAATCGGACTATTTTTAGGGCTATCCATCTCACGCGCATCCACATTTTTTTGTGTACGCTTGGATCCGAGCGATGGATCCCGTTGTACACCGAGAAAAATCGGTGCAATTCATCTTGTTCTTGTTCGGCTATTAGGATGCTATTTTCTTCTTCTTGTTGTTGATTAAAATTTCAAGCTCAAGCTTAAAACATTGCTGCCTGCTCTGCTTATTTCTGGAGAAACCGCTGGTAATAAAGAAATAATAAAACGAGACGAGATTCCCTCCAGGCACAAAAATGATGGGAACGAATGATGAAACGAATCGGTGAATTTGGCGCGCTTGTCAAATTTAAAACGAAACGAAAAATGAGTGAGTTGGCCACGCCTCGTAGTGCGGTGCATTATCGCGCATGCGCTATAATTTTGGAAAATTTTTGAAAATTGAAAATTGCATCAAATGATGCGGCGCGTAACTAACTAACTAACTAACTAACTGATTATCATCAAAATAATTTTTGGCAACCATCAACAGCCATCATCCGAAGCGAACAAAATTGAAAGTTTAAGGCTGTCTCGTTTTGTCATGGTGATCCCACCCACATACCTTTATATCCAAATGTGCAATATGTTTTGAATGCAAAAATTTCACACCTTCCACAATCTGTCTAATGATACGCCTACAATGGTGTTCCTCGATGGAATCATCTTCGTCCAAGACTTTTTGCAATTCTCCACCTTCAGCTCTGTTGTTGACCAAAAAAACATGGATTAATTGGGATTAAGGATTGATGTGATGTAATTAGCTTAGCACTCACAATTCAAGCACCAATGTAAAATCATGGCTAGTCTCGTACACTTCGTACAATCTCACTATCCTTCCGGAACATTCTGGTTCCGGAACATTGTGATTATGATTATTATTGATGCTATTATTGTTGTTGTTGTTAGCGATCATCAACACACGAATCTCGTGTCGAATCTCTTCGGTAACATCACCCGCTCTTGGACGGCGTTTCTTGATGGTTTTGGCCGCAAACTGTTGTCCCGTTTGTTTGCACCGGATCCGACGAACATGGGCAAATTTTCCCCTGTGAATGAAGAGAACAGAACAGAACAAGAAGTTATGGCAAAAATTAGCATCATCGGATTCATATTCAGGGCAACAAAAAATAAGAAGAAGAAGAAATATGCAAAACGGATCCTCAACGCGGATTCTCGGCGCTTTTCTTCCAGCTAGCCGCTGCTGGCTGGCTGGCTTCCTTGAGGAGAAATATCCTTCACACCTGTTGGCCCATCCTCCTAACGGTGGATGGATGGATTAGTCATCCGCATGCAACAAGTGTCTTGATTGGCTAATCCCAATCGAATTCGCCTGTTTCGCGCTTCTCGCTTTGGGCGCCAAATGTTTTTCGGTGGATCCATTCGGATGATCCATCAATGTCAATTCTCAATGGACTTTTCTTCGGATGGACGGATGATGACTAAATTATCATTGTTGTTGTTGTTATTAATAATATCACATTCACATGATTTGCATACGCGCGCGTGGGCGGATCCAAATCCGAGCATCGTTTCACTCCGATGCGAGTGTACACCACCACCATCACCACTATTCATCCGCCCACTGGTACCACCAACGCGAGCGAAAGCGCGCACACACACAGCGCTTATGCTCCTGATAAGGGGCGGGTCCAACGCAAATCCGCACACAAACACACACAATTCCCTCCTCCTCCTCTCACATCCTGATCATCCAGATTATTTCGGATGTGGATGTGAATGTTGCGTAAATCCAAGAAAAAAATGAGAGATTCAAAAGGATTATCGCGGGACACAAACACGTGCAAGGGACACGCGTTCTAATTTTGCAAATTTAAATCCTTTCATTACGATTGATCTTGCTCGCTCGCTATCAGATCAGCGCCTTTGGCTAAATCCATTTCGACAATTATCATTATTATTATTACGTAATATTGGAAATGGTATTGCGGTGATGTTGCACATCAAGGTGCCTAGGTACATTGATTTTCAACAACAACATTTGCCGCAAAACACACGCACATTTATTTTCTTGGAACCTTTCAACACTCCTCTCAATTCAATCCGCACGCACGCAAGCCAAGAGCGATCCAAGCCAATCAGGCTCTCTTCTCCTCTTGATGGAAAATGGTGAAAACAAAAACAACAACAGAAGGATAAATGAGCCGAAATGCTGCTCGATGGTGATAATCCGGATCATCCATCAAACACGATGGTCAATACAGATTCAGCCGACAATTACATTTAGTTTATATGTGCGTTTGTGTGTGTCTATTTGATTTCCAATTTCCAATTTCTCTCGTTCTCCGACCACAAGGTTTCATTTTTCATTATTTTTATTCCCAGAAATATAATGGTGGAGATACCACAAAGATGTTGTTTGGAACAACACAACGAGAAGACGAAGAAGACGAAGAAGAAAAATAATAACAAAAATACTTTTTTCAATCA
Organism: Amerodectes protonotaria; assembly: GCA_025882695.1. Taxonomy (NCBI): domain Eukaryota; kingdom Metazoa; phylum Arthropoda; class Arachnida; order Sarcoptiformes; family Proctophyllodidae; genus Amerodectes; species Amerodectes protonotaria. The sequence goes on along the minus strand of JAOZJS010000136.1, from coordinate 21,692 downwards.
AAAATAGCAAAAACGAAACAAAAACGAAAAACAAAACGGCACACGCTATACACATAACAGGATTTGATTGATTGATTGTCCCGCAGTGTGTGTGCATCAAATAATATCGAAGAATTTTTGTTGGAATCAAAGAGAGAGAGAGACAATGTTAATTGTGGTAACAAGATTATCATTATGCTTATGGTAATCATAACGGTTCTATTTCTATTAGCCAACAAAACTACAACAACAATCGACTTCGAGGACACACAAACAAACAAACAGAAAGATGTCGAAGATCCTTGAATCCCGAACGTCGTCGTCGTCGTCGTATTATAAATATAAAACAGATCATTTTCTCTCTGTTCAGGATTTGAATGAAAGATTAATAAATATTTTGCAAACAGCGCAGCTTGTGAAAGGGTTTTCACCATCATCATCATGATCCACATAATCTTTTGTATGGACGATGATGATGATGATGATTCTAATAATAATGATAATCCAATGATCTTATTCAATTCAATCCAAAGACAAATCCCCGAAGACAATGGGCCTATTATTATTATTGAGGATTATGAATTATGATCATAACCATCATCATTCGGATTCAGGGTATTTTTGTGATTGATTAAATCCAGTCTCAAGCCGCTAGCTCGCGCGCCAAACAAAAGAGCACCACACACACGCAGGAATCTTTCAGCGAGGTCTACAACAATGGAATACCAGTTAACCATCAGTTAACATCGGCCATAATCAATCAAAACCGGAAACTTTGGATTCATCGACCAGAGATTCATCGAGGCTAAAAACAAACAATCCTGGTGATTGAATATCATTTGGTGAAAACACACACACAAAGGTTTCGGTAATTTCAGTGTAGTGAAGAACATCATGATTTCACCTGAAAGTTGACATCGCTCGCACATCAACAATAACAATAACGATAACGGTAATTTCGATTTCAATTGTACATTTGAACAGGACCTGACAAGTTTTCAGATACACACCGACACACACGTGTCTTGTACACCTTGTCGGATTTTTGGCAGCGAATTTTCCCGAAAAAAAAAGATTGTGCTCAACCATGGAAAATCATTAACATGGCACACACACTCTCATACTGGCTGGCTCGCTCGCTGGGCGCACAGGTAAGCTACACACACATGGATGGATGGATGGATTTTGAAAAGCTATTTTAAGCCATATCGAGCCATGGCAGGTAAATCGATTATCCATCCTGTTCAGAGGATATAATAGGGGATAAGAGAGGGGGCAAGCGACAGGCAGACAGGCATATCACATCGCAACAGGTAGATTGATCAGCAGCAACAACAACAACAATAAAAAATCAATCCATATGCTGCCATAAGGGGCTTGTTATCTGGTGGCGGCTTTAAAAATCTAGCAAAAATGAAATAATATTAAAAATGAAATTGAAATGAAACGACGATGATGATGAAGAATGAAAAGATTTCCTCAGCAAAAAAAAGCACGAAAAACGAAAAGCTTGCTTGCTTTGCTTTCCAGCGCGGATTTCTGCGTGAAAAACACGGATTACATTACATTACATAATTCATAATTTTGCAATGATAATAATAACAACAGGGATTCAATTATATCGTTAAAAGGATGCTGCCGATGAAGATGATGCGGCGGCGGCTGCTTGCACACGATTCAAGGAAATCAAACAGACTATCCAGACAGATATGGCGCTCAAATCTTCTCAATTGATGCGGCAAGAAATCCGAGAGGAAGAGGGGGGGAAGAAAGGATTATCATATTTCATATTGTTGTTGTTGTTGTTGATATTAATCACAATAATCCAAAATTATAATTGAAATCCTTCTTCTTCTTTTTCGCGGGCTTTTTCTCTAGCTTGAACATCCCCGGAAGAGTTTTTTTTGTTGAAAAATAAAAAATCAATTTTGATTTTCGATTGATCAATCGAGCATCACATCATCATCATTGGATTATTGGGCTTATTGTTACGCTCGCTTATTGTTAAGCGTTCCTATTAAGCCCCGCCCCCAGAAATGCGCCATGCTAATATTGCTTATTGATTGATTGGTTTTGAGTGGAGTTTCTTCGCAAGTGAGGGTCTGCCCCTGCCCACACACAACTATTAATCGTGCTTAGTACTGCCGTGTGTTGCTAAAAATAAGGCGGATCAGCTCGATAATATCTCGCTTATTGTTTACGAGCGCGCATCGTTTACTCGCATTGTTCGTGCGACACATCTTCCTAAAGGCGTGTCTCGACTTTAAGTCTGTCCTGTCTGGCTGTTGACAGTTATGGCTAGTATTATTATTGTGTGTGACCATCCTACCTAGCTTCCTAGCTAGCTAGCTTTTCTCGTTGTCTTCTTGGACGCTCACACTCTCTGTCGCTGTCTCTGTGTGTGTGCACTGTGCGAATGCACGCTCCAAATATCACTTGGAGCAGCGATTAGGAAGACGGACATGGACACACTATTCGGATTCACGAGCTTGGATTCCAGGATCCAGCTGCTGCTGCTGGCGAAAGCGGATGAAAACAATAAAACAATAGGAGGGCGCCAGCAACATCATCTTCACAGCAGCAGTCCGCCGAAACGAAAAAACAAAAAGCACACGTCGGTTCTGATATCCGATACGGGATCCCCTCACGGGTGTTGGTCACTCTCTCTCGCGGATAACAACACACACTTAATCCCGATTTAAAAACCGGAAAAAGGGGTCGTCTTCCTTGGGACAAGACAGACAGACAGACAGCCAGACTTAGCTTGGTTTTGTTTCAAAAACCACAAAAAATTTCATAAAAATACGTTGCCGCATGCGTGAACGTCCAACATAAATCATCACCATCATTACCACCAATCATCATCATCATCATCATCTCCATCCTCAAGGAAAGGGGAAAATTTTTTGTGTTTTAAAAATGAAAATGAAATACAATTAACTTAAAATCGTTCTCTGTCTTCAGTACTGCTGCTGGTGTGGTGGTGCTTCAAGTTGATGGAAAATTGATGGCCCGATGGTCATCTTGCCTTGGAACGAATGGAACGGACCGTTAGGACGGACGGATGTTCCAAAAGTTTCTTAAAATCCTTGTGCGTGTTGCAATTTCTTCTGCCGTATTTTTTGTTGTTGTTGTTGTTGTAAATCTTGACGATTAAATACGAGCTAGACATGTGTGTGTGTTCGGAAACGTACAGCGGTTGAGACAAACATGCACGAGACTAGGGGAAACAACTAGGAAATGTGTGTGTGTGTGTGATCAATAATTGAGTTTCCGCTTGGTGCGTATTGTGAAATTTTACATTTTGCATTTTATTTCTTTGCGTTGAAATACACATTTTGTTGTTTTGTGGAAACTTCATCCGCACATCCATCAGCAGCAGCAGCAGCCGCATCCGTCCGGCAATAATCCGTTGCGCGTCGTTTTCGCGTTTTTGTTTTTTGTTTTTACTACTTTTTTTGTTTCTTCGGTGCGTTGCAAGTCGGTGTTTTGTTTTGTTTTAATCCCATTGTTTTTTGTTTTTGTCTGGTGTGTGTGTGTGTGTGTGTTAATTAACCTGCTGCCTGTGGTCGTAGTGTTTTTATAGGATAGGATTATCCCTGGAATTTGGATTAAACTAAATCTGGATTGTCAAACAAAAAAGGGGGGATCCAGATGATGTTGCGCGACAAAGGAATGCGGGAATAATGATTAACGCAGGATAACTTAAGAATATGACGTAGGGTTTTAGTGCTAGTCGTATTTTGAATCCGACCAAGTCGAGGCGAGTATTCGAGAGTATCCGAGGATACTCCAAATGCAAATCCGAATACAAATCCGAATACAAGTGTGTGGTTGACCTACTTATTATTATTATTTTTTCATCAAAAAAAACTGTTTCGATAAATTTCGTTTCGTTTTTTTGTTGTTGTTGGTGTTCTGGAAACACACATTTGAGATGAATTTTTCATCAGAAAAAAAAGTCTGGCGCGCTCGGACAATTTCGGTCTCAATCTCGCTCGCTCTCTTGCTTTTTCTGGTACAATTTATCGCCAACAAGAAATAAAATATACAACAACAACTTTTAAGGATTTATTTTGCTTATTTTCCATCCACTTTGGCTTCTTCTCTCTCTCGCGCGTTGTTCCAGAATTAGAACCAACCAACCTGGAGGGATTTACATATTAAAACCAAAACTAAACTAAACAAACCGCCTAAAGAATGGCGAAGAAGAATCCTCTTTCTCTCTCACCTCTTCGAGCTTTCATTTGGAGCTGGCTGGCAGACAAAACTTTTTGCTTTTTGGTTTTTTTATTTGTAAAAAGCACATTTTCCAAGCATTTTAAAAGCTTTCATCTCTTTTATTTCCCCTCTTCCCCTTTGATTCCCTCTCTTGTTGTTGTTGTTGTTTTGGCCACGCTGTGTTGCTCTTGCTAACCTGTTGATCTCTTTTTTTTTCTTCTTTGCAATTCAATCCAATCCAAAACAAAACAACAACGAAAACTGGCCTTCTTGGCCACCACCATAAATACCGTTGTTGATGCGGCTGATGTTGACCAACAAAAAGATTTATTTTATTGTTGATGATCAACGCACACACACCAGCACACACGAACATCCCTAGCCTGACCCTGACCATGAACCAAAAATCGTGAATCGTCAAGACAAGACAAGGGATTGGTATGCATGTGTGTGTGTGTATACCTGGAAAACACTGGCAAAATCGCTACACGCAAACCAAAGGTAGACCAACATAGGTGAAACATGGATCCCCCTTTCATTTTGCTGGTGGTGGTGGTGGTGTATTTTGATAAGATAATTATTGTAATTAAGTCTAATTAATTTTCTTCTCTAAACACACACACGCACAACTCTTTGCGGTCGGAGGCCCCATCTGTCCGTGTGTGTGTCCAAATTTGACCAAAAAGAGAGAGAGATGGCCAAGAAGAAGCATTCATTCATTTTTGTTGTTGTTTGTTTGAAAAAGAGTTAAAAATAGATTTTCGAGTGTGGTTTCGAGGTTTTTTTTTCGTTGTTGTTGTTGTTCGTTGTTCAAAAGGTTTCCTTCTTCTTGGACATCTTGGCTTTATGTCACACACACATCACACACACAAAAACCAACTGTTGAGCTTGTTTCGAGGAGAAGCTTGAAATATAATCCCCGCGCCTAAAAGAATATCTCCTCTACCTTGTCTTGTCTTGTCTTCTGTTTCTGGTTTTGCCATTAATCCTCAAGCTAGTGACGTTTTTCTTTTTTTCGAATCACGTTGGTAATTTATCAATTTGATTAATGATTCCCAATGATCAAACCTGGGATATGATACCTGGGAAATCTACCTGGGATAAGCGAAAAACGAGGGGGGCAACTGGCTATGGCTATGGCTGAAGCTGCTGCTGGTGCTACCTGGCTGATCTGCTGGGGAAAAGATAACGGATTTCCACCAACGATGATGATAATTATAATAAACATCAATGGATACACCCTTCAGGGTAAGGATGCTCAGGAGCGCAAATGGTGGCGGAAAGCGAATATCAATTGAAGGGTAATAATTACCGTTAGAAATAATGATAATAATAATAATAATAATCTGTGAACCATCATCATCATCATGAAGGTCATCAATCAGCTGTTGAGCTTGTTGTTGACCCCCGGTCAAAACCTTTGAAAACCCCCACTAAGTGTTAATTAGCCGATGATGAGCCGATCACCGGCGTCTCACCTTCATCATGATCATGATCAACAGGTAGTAGTTGGCCAAAGAAAAACTTAAAACTTAAAGTTAAAATTTAGGCTAAACCTAGCCAATCGAAGCGCATGTTGTTCAAGGATGTCCTTAATATTGGCCACCATATGAGCCTGCTTATAGCAGGGGTGAGCAACCAGCGGTCTGCCCACCAAGCGCATTTCAGGCACAACACAGCACAAGCACAACAGAAGACGAAGCTATATCGCTTCTCTCTCGCTCTGATTGGTCAAATGTGATGATTTGACCCGATGACTAGACACCTACTATGTACCGTTGAAAAGCGATACCAGCTTTAACCAGCCAGCCAGTACTGTTGTGTGTGTGTGCCTTGTTTGACGCCTATAACAACCGTTCGCTCCTCTCTGATTGGTCTACCAGTGATGATTTGACCCGATGACTAGACTTACAGAAGTGCACTATAAACACAAGAGAAGAGGAGGAGCTTAATTTCTGCATCTCTCCTGTTCAAACTATTTTAGGCGCGTGCGGTCGGCCAAAATTATTTTGTTTTTTTTTTTGAAAAATTTTAAAATGACCTTTTCATTTTTAAAAAAAGTTGCTCACCTCTTCTCACCTAGACGACCATGAACTTTGTGATTTTTTTAATAACTTTATTCCGACCACCACCACCAGCAACAGCAACAGGTAGAGCAACAGGTAGAGCAGCAACAGGTTGAAAGGGTTTTTTTTCTCAGACACACTAAATTATTTCTTGGTCTTATCAAATTAAATATATTGACAACAACAACAAAAAAATTCGGATTTTTTTTCTTCTTCTTCTTCGCCAAAATTCAATAAATCAATTTTTTTCCCACGGGGAAAACCGTGTACCATGATAATAATTTCCATAATAAATGCACACACTTGCACACACACACACAGGGCATTTCAAGATCAAGGCACACAAGAAAAAAAGGGGATCACCACATTGAGATATTCGACGAATAATGGAAAAGATTTTTTGGCCGGCCGGCCATTTCTCTGTTATCATCATTATGTGATCCGGAGAGTGCCGTGGAGCCCGGCGGGAGGAATACCCGGCGGACACACCGCCATCAATATACCGTATAATTATCATCATCATAATCATAATGATTATTAAGATAATGGCCATGGCCATTATTATTCAATAAATGAACACACAGAGAAAAAAATTTCAATCTAAAAGCTTAAAAAATTCACTAAAATCAATCGAAATACGTCGTCGTCGTATCGAGGTCAAAGGTGATTTGAATCAATTTTTTGTTTTCAAGCACTCTTCAATGACCTCTACTATGCCCCTTTTTACCGGCTGATTTTTTTGGGCGCCATGATAAACACATGCATGCATGCATGCATTCAACCTGTTGCAGGTTGCAGAATGTAATGTAATGTTTTCGATCAAGAGATTTATCGTGTATCCTAGCGAAAAAAGATTGAAGATTTGACGACGACGACGACGACCAAAAGCCGAAAGATGGTTGTCCAAAGATTTGATGAACAAACAAACAAACATTAACATTAACATCATCATCATTATAGTTTCGAAGATCAGGATCCTACACCTTGAAAGATAGTAGGCGAGCACCGTTAGCTAACGGTTCAGGTTCCGTTATGTTCTGTTGTTGTATTTCTCACATTACAAAATAAAAGAAGGTTTCAATTGAACTTCCATCCCCCGTGTGTGTCCCTAGGATTCAATCTTTCGAATTCAATCAATTTGAAATTTCTGAAATTTGTTTCTGTTTTGGAATTTAAATGTTTTTTGAAAAATTTCAGAAACACACACACACACGCTCATTATCAACAGACATGATATTGTTGATAATTACATACGACGATTATATGATCATTATTATTATTATTACGTAATGTATGTAGATGTGTGTGTATATTTGAAGGATTGAAGAAGGAGATATATTAGCAATTGATTGCCCGGTGGTGATGGCTTTTTTGCGAATTTTCTAGGGCACACATCGTTCACTTTTCGTGTGTTCCAGTATAGGCAACAAGAAAAAGTAAAACAAAAATCCACCACCATCATTCAAAACCATCCATCTCAATCTCAATCTCTCGCTCTCTCTTTAAGCTTAAGCCACCAAAGGTGAGAAGAGGTGGCCAATCAGCCAACAAATCGCGTCGCCAACATCGGTACAGAGATCCTCCTTGCTTTGCACTTGGCCTTCGAACAAGATCATTTTTCGTGTTTTTCACTGGCTCACATTTACCCGGGTTACATTTCGGAAACCCTCGGAATCAAGCATCAATAAAATAGAGAGCGAGCTGAAAAAATGGCCAAAATAGGTCAAATCCAATCAGATCTATCCTTCCTGTCCACCATTTTGTAGACATTGACCGATACCCTCAAACTCTTTGGACACATTTTTGCATTGAGAATACAAATACGAGCAAACAAACAGGCACAAAAAAAGAACAATTGAAGAATGTGTGCCTTGTGTTTTCGAATTTTCAATCATCCATCATTTCAATGAACAGTTGTTCAATGAACTAAATGAAGGCGTTCATAATTAAGCAAGGAAGGGAAGAGAAGAGAAGAGAAGAGAGTCGAGAAGAGAGTCGAGAAGATAGTTGATAAATGCTAAATAGGCGGGGGCATTGGCAAAAGCATTGCAAGATGCAGCTTGCAGGTAGGCCTGGCCACACACACTGATACTGGCATTTACTGGTTCACACACACCCAGAGAAACCTTCAGGTATTTTTTTTTTTTGGTTAATTATGAGCGCAGTGCGCAGTATCATCATCCACAGCATGATTAGCATGATTATCATTCAAATTACTTCATTTAAATCAATCACCATAAATTATTGGGCCGAAAAACCGATATCGCTATCAGTCCAGTTTTTTTGCCAAATGTCAGGGCTATTTGTGGGCGGAGATTGAATAAGAAATATGCTTTGTTCAATTCCCTAAGGCGGGTAATAGGGCGGAGACAATGAACGGAAAACTCTGCGCGCCACATGAATAATTAATAACGTATCGTTTTACGGAACTTTTACGGGCGGGCTTTAAAGGCTTGAAATTCTTAAGCGAAACCAACACCGCCAACATCATTGGGGATCCCAATAGGAAATTCGCCTTATAGTTTCGTTTCCTTTTGACTTGACTTTCCGAAGATCAAAAGATACGACCACACGGCCACAAGAGAAATAGCAACAGGTGTGTGTGCTCGCACGTGGATTACCTGGCAGCTACAAACAACAACAACAACAACAACAACAAAACAGATTAACCACCATCAATATTTTTCGGGGCGATTGTCGAACACAGGTGTCTTGGAAAACCACCACCAACACACCACAGGACAAGTGGAAGATAAGCCAGGTAGATCATGATGAATCAGACACAATAATACAGGTTAAAATCTTCGTCCGTTTTTTCTCTGCTAACCTAAATCCTCCTCTCTCTCTCTTCACTCTAATACCTTGTTTTTTGTTGTTGTTGCGGATGCTAAATATAATCTAACAACAACAACCACCAATATCCTCCAATAGTGACAAGATCGATGACATCCTGTTTTTGTTTCGATCAAAATCACCTCTCGTTTTTTTTGGCGCGCTTTTACGAGAAAACAGCCCTAATTATCTTCAAAACAGTTCATATGCATGCATGCATTATCTTGAAAGGGTTGTTCATCAGAGTGTGTGTGCGTCTTAAGGAAAGGAAAGGATTAACACCATTTCGATGCGGCCAAGCTTTTCAAGAAAAGGGAGTTGTACAGAAATTGAAAACAATTAGCGACACGAACACACACACACGGATGCCAATCAATCAAAACCATCTGATTCGGCTTCAGTTTTTGGTTTTGGTTTTGGTTTGGCGGAGAGATCAAAATCAAAATTTTTAACGGAAAAAAATAAAACCAGAGGAAGAAATATGAAGAAAAGCGTGGTGTGGCCGTTTTTCGAGCATACGAGAGATATGAGAAATCAATGGAAATCAAGTAAAATCGGAAAAGTAAAAATAAAACTACTGTTGCTGCTAGTTTTTTTGTTGTCCAGCCAAAAAAAAATTCAGGCCACAGGAAATCCACCAACACAAAGCAAAGGCACTGGATGATTTTATTTTGTGATTCAATGTATCAACCTCTGTGTGTGCCTTCACAATATCTGTTGGACGCGGTGTTCGTGTGTGTGTGTGTGTGTGTTTGTATCTGTCCGAATTATATTTTCCATTTTCCTGGATACGTGATCCATGATTCATACACACACAAGCATACAGATAATGATAAATCAATCCGAAATGTCCAGATTGATGTGGATGTGGATGATTGGGATTGTGGTGCACGACTTTTTGGCTCGATCGCGCGCGCGAGCAAAATTCCAAAATTATTTTGGAAAAATTTTCCGTTATTTTTTTGTGGCGGGAAAAAATACAAAATACAATGCACGCCACCCGCGAAAACACTGGCAAAAACACAGGTGGTGTCCTGGCTGTGCAAGCCAGCCAATCAAAAATCTTAGATTGTGTGTCAATCATCATCATCATTCTTGATAAATCATAATAATCGATAAATCTTGATCTTAATTAGCAACAGCAACAGCAACAGGTTTGATTGAATCCTCGAGACAAATCAAAACCGATGAACTGTCCACGTGCGCGATGCCAGCCGACCAATCAAGCTAAGGCTAACCTTCTGCTGTTAGCGATGTTGTTGTCGTTATTCCAATCTAGATTGCTTGTTTTCAAATCAAACACATTGACACAAACAAACACTCGTGAACAAATTGAAGCACGAGCATTACACATTTCAAGCACGAATCGAAATTCATTACGCAACAGGCAATAATTCGTAATTATAATTATAATAATAATGATGATAATTTGTTATTGTATTTAGAGCTTCTTGGATGGAACGACACTGAACTCTCAGAGAACTCTCATATGGAGCGACAGCGCGAACTTCATTCCAAATCATCATCATTAATTTTCTCGAGAGAGAGAGAGAGAGAGAGAGAATAAAATTATTATTATGTAATAGTATCATCTTGGAGGTGATGATCGCGACGAATACGAAGACGGTGAGGATGATGATGGTGATCGAAAGCGCTTCAAGAAAAAGGGGACATGACGATGAAGAGCTTGTCGTCGTACTCATGTGTGTTCCCGCGCTTCTACCGTAAATGGCCAACAAAATTTGAATGTGAAAAACACTTCTCGACAATCCAAACCGAGAAATACAAGAAACTAGAGTTTTGATATTATTTTTTTGTTACTATTTTTCTCCCTTTCTCTCGCTCTCCAAGAAGATACATTCTTGGAAAGTGTGTGTGCTACAAGGAACAACTATCATGAGTCACAAAACGCCCACACACACTTGAAATCTGCATCAATTTGTGCATCATCAAAAATATTTATAAAAATTGAATTACATGCTAAAATTGTAAATTACTGATGCAAAAAGTTCTTGCCCTCAAGAATCCACACATACACATTAGAAACCTGTGAAACACAGGAGTTGCTGCGGGCAGGAATTTCCTGCATCACACATTCAGCATTCTTATTATTGGTTTTTTTTTAGTGATATTTCCAGCAGAAGCACCGTGAAAATTGATTGGGAAAAACCAATCAATTGTGTGCGAATATGTGTGTGCCTGTATTCTCAAGGATCCCCAAAAAACAACAACAACAATCCAGATACAACAATAATAATAATAATGAATACGATCAAGCCATCAAGCACAGAAAAAAATTGGAACACACAACAAAAAAACACACACGAGATTCATATCTCTCTCTCGCTCTCACTCTCTTCATTAGCATCATTGGATGCGTGAACAAGCAGCAGAAACGATGGAGCGTATACCTGTCCATCATTTGTCTTGTTAACATTTGTTTGATGTCGTTATATTCAGTGAAAACGACGTTCAAAACGTCCAAAAATACGTTCAAAAATACACCTCTCCTCTTCACTTGCACGATGGGAAAAACGTTGGGAATTTTTCACTCCTCCTTCTCCTTCTTCTCCTCCTCTATCTTTGGGTTTTGGGGATTTTAATTTCCTAAGCACACACTCCAAACGCGCGTGCAGCGAGCCAGCACCCCTCCCATTTTCTTATTATTACACACTGACACACACAGCTCATCATAGCTTTCACACGCATCAGCGAACAAGAACATGCACCATAGTTGATGGGGGTTGACGCCCAAATTTTTACAAAATACCCACACACACCACACAGGCACACACTGGCGTGCGCACATATTAAAAATTTTTTAAAAATGGGCTTTCCGACTGATGAGATCATCTCACATCGCTCAACACTTTCGCTTTTCGCTCTCGTCTTTTGATCAGTCTGTCAACGAGGAGTGTACGGCCTTCAAAATCATTGAAAACAGAGTACGGGGGAAGGGCCAAGGGAAACAACCAACAGCACATTGTGCGTGTGTGTGTTTTGGTTGGACGGTCGGTCACCGTTTAGTACAGTGTTACCCAAACTTTTTTGTGTCGTAGACCCCTTGCATTGTTTTTTCTTGTTCACGTAGACCCCTTAGCACCTGATAATGATACCTGATACTTGATGTCATAGACCCCAAGGGGTCCATATAGACCACTTTGGGAACCACTGGTTTAGTAGATCAATCTAAATCAAAACCATTTCCCTTTAACAAAAATACTACACTTTAATAATACTACGAGGCCACGACATATGGCCATCGGAAACTTTCAAAGTATTGCTTTTAAAGCTTGCTTTATGCTTTTTTGTGCTTGTCGCTTGGATTGTGGTGACAAAATAAAAGCCAAGCAATAGGATTTGACATGTGTGCGTTGCCACGCGACCTGCCAAGGTTCTTTAGCTTTGACAAAAACGACGACGAAAATTTTCCAAAAAAGCTAAATCTTAATCGCAAAAACACCGCACACCGAAAACAGCAGATGTTTTTCTGGAACACAAAATTCGAGATCCAATTGCCATTGCAAAAACGCTCTAGCGCAACACATGTTGTTTTTGTGGGCGTAATCTCTTTCTCTCTTTCAAATCGGCTTGTCTTGCAGCCGGCCGAAACAATTATCTATGTCCCACGTCCACACATACGCCTATAATATAGAATAGGAAAACAACGACACCTACCTGGCAAAATAATCCTTGTCCAAATGATAATGGTCCTGTATAAGATGATCATTTTTGATGATTGAATTTAATTGTTGATCAGATATTTCTGAATTGGATGCCAACAATAGGCCTTGTTTGATGTTTGGCTGCATTGTTATGTTGTGGCGTAGTTTTTCAATTTTCGTTCTTCTCGAAAACAATTGATAAGTTTCACGAAAGTTTCGTCCAGATCTAGAATCAAAATCAGAATGAAAGAAATGTGATTAGTGTGTTTGGAACAAAAATCCAAGCAACAAGTGGAACAATAAATCCGCCAAGAATCGTTAATAAATTGATTCAATTTGGACAACAATCGACAATTAGAAATAACAAATTCCAAACGAACATTTCAACCGTGTGATACGATTCTTGGCCGGCGCACGCACCAAATAGTGTCTGTGTCTGTGACTGAATGACTGACTGACAACCCAGATATCCAGAATTTAGAACACGAATTCACATCACACGAATGATCAAAACTTGATTAAAAAAACTGAAAACTGAACAAAACAAAGCAGGATATTTGAATGAGAGGATATTTGGGAATCTGAAGAAATTTGAACCGCTTAGAGGGGAGGCAGGCTCCACAGGCTTCTCTCGCCGCACACAACAGCCAAACATCATCACCACAACGGTTGATGATGATGATGATGATGATTTTATTATTATCATTAAAGCTATTGTGTGTGTGTGTTGGTATCCTCTGAATGCAATGAATGCATGAACAAAACGATTCGAAGATTCGCTGTGTTTATGCATATATTGCTGCTGTCGGTGGTGGTGATGGTGATGGTGTGGGATGTTTCGGTTGCATCTCTGTTGGTGCGCTTGAATGCAGATCCGAATACGAATCCGAATCCGAATCCAAAAACAGAAACTAGAAGCTATACGCGAACAAATGAATGAATGAATCTTGAAAAAGCATCGAGAAAAAAACTAGAGCAAACAACAAACCAGGATCTCCCCCCGCCGCCGCCACCGCAGCATCAACAGCACACATTGAGGATAACCTATCCTAACGCCGAAAACCAGAGCCAGAGGCAGACACCAACCAGAAGACAAAACAAAATCCGCATCACACATTTCTGTGTGTTGCGAAAAGAACAAGAATTAAACCACACACAAACACACCGAAGGAAATCGTTAATTATTCAAGCATAAACTCGGAGGACTAGGAAACCGAACCACCACCACCACCACCATCATTGCAACCATTGCAACTGGATTCCCATACTTTTCTCTTCCACTTTAGATCTTTCGACAAACATCAAAACACACACACACAAAATATCCCTTTTTCTCCTCACCAAAACAACGGCATTCTTAGCACACAAAGCAAGCATTAAAAGAAATTATTTTTGAGGTTGTTGTTGTTTACAATTGGTGTGATCTTATTGCTCTGGATGATGATCATGATGATGATGATGATTCTAGAAATTCACCAAAGATGGTTAAAGATGCACCATCTTTTTTTTGGTGTAAACAACATCACTGCCACATCAAAACGAACATAGAAAGAGAGAGAGGGGTTAATTTTAGACCTTGGAATCGCAGGAGCTTGGCTTTGAAAACCAGACCACAATCCGAATTTCAAAACAGAATCCTATGGTGGTGTCTGGTGTTGGTGGAAGCGGTGGTGGTTAGGCGCCAGATGATTGTTGTTCAGGGTTCCAGAGACGCCACAGAGGAGATACAATCACCGAAATGCCAAAATCATCCACCACCACCATTAGCTTGGTGGATCCATAGTGTTTTTCCCCGACAAAACACGAGATTGATTTCCTTAGAAACGTACTACTATACCCACACACGTAGCCTGTGTACCGGGTACACTGTACCCTGCACTGCTGGCATCCGGGGAAAAAGCCCTCATGGTGAAAATAGACCGGAAATCCTATGGGATAGCCTATACTATCCTAGCTCATCATCCTTCTAGGGTCAAAAAAAGGGATTTTCCGATCCAAACTCAGCGAGAGAGCGAGAGAGCTTTGGCTACCGTGTTGGAATAGTGGATAGCGTGGAGAGGATGATCCTTAACCTAGATCCTGTCTCGCTGTTAACATCCACAAATCTATCCATATCTTTATATCTTTCGTTTCGTTTTTCATGATTGAAAAAATGATTGAAATTTCAATTCCATTTCTATACAAAAAAAAGAAGGATCCTGAAGGATCCTGAAGCACAAAGGTCTATTATTATCCGGCGCTATTATCATCATCGCCCTTCTTAGCTCAATGTCCAAGTAATAATAATGATTAATAAGCAAGGATGTGGTAATATTAGCCGTTTCCAAAAGCCATGGCGATTGGGTGCCAGGGCCCTAATTTAAGCAACCAGCTCTCTCGCGGTTTGGCGGCTGAACTTGAACATCCGATCCGCAGATTTATTATTATTATTATTATTATTATTATTATTATTATCCTCCGCATCTTTTTTTTGTTGTTTTGTTCAGTTCTCTTCTTCTTCTCACAGGATGTCAAAAACTCTGCTCTGCTCCTCGCAAAAGCTCATAACTTTTGCTTTGGCGGCAATATTATTATTATTATTCAATCCAATCCAGAGAAGCCAGAGCAGAGCATCTTTTCAATCTTTTTCTTTTTCTTTGGGAAAAAAGAAAATGTCCGAAATGATCAAAGTCACCCAGCATCCGAAGCTTCGGCACCACAATCACACACACACATCTATCCATCCATCTATCTATCTATCTATGGTGCAGTATCTGGGTATTTATGTCTCTATATCTTCATCTTCATGTCTAGCTCTTTTTCACATCAAACACGCCAAGACACACACACACATGTTGGCCATCAAAAAACTATACGATATACTATTCAAAGCAAATGGCCTGCATGTCTAGTATCTTCTTCTTCTAGTATGTTCTTCTGGCTCCATGATACAGTGACATATTCCATCGAGGCTGATGAACTTTGGCTTTGGGTTTGCGGACGAAGCCAACACAACCACACCAGGCACAGACAACGTCTAAAGATCGTGTCCAAAATGGATTTTGTTTTAGCTTTGCACAACAACAACAAAAAATAAAAGATGATTATGGTCAATATCGAGGGTACATCTCTCAAACAGACACACACACGGACATGGACATGGACACACAGACCAGGATCATCTTCACCACATTCGATGTTGATGATTATGATTTGTTGTTGAAGATTTCAACCAGAAAAAAAAATCCATAGCCATGGCCATACATGTCAGATTTGTGTGTGTCTGCATGCTTCCTACTTCTTCGTCTTCGTTTGCTATTTTCTATTTTGGATTATTTCTCACACACAGTTTTCGTACGTGGGTGTCCTAAACAAAACAGCAGAAGACGAAGAAGAAGAAGCAGAAGCAGAAGAATCATAACGATTTAGATAATCTTCACTTGAAGGGAAGACAAAGTTCAAGTCAAAGTTCATCAACAACATCCTTGTCGTCCGAAATCCAAGAGGAGGAAACTGGAAGGGAATTGCCCAAATTTTTTTTTATGTGATCAAGGTCCTTGAGCACACTTACACATATAGCAGAGATGAGCGACTAACGGCCCGCCCATCAAGCGCATTCATCACCAAACCACAACAGGAGACGACGAAGCTATAGTCCTCTCTCGCTCGCTCTGATGGGTCCAATGTGATGATTTGGCCTGATGACGAGACGTCTACTATAAACCGTTGAAAAGCGATCAGCTTTAACCAGTCAGCCAGTACTGTTGTCTGTGTGCCTTATTTGACGCCTATAACAACCGTTCGCTCTTCTCACTGATTGGTCCACCAGTGATGATTTGACTTGATGACAAGACAGCTACTATAAACAGTAGAAGAGGAGGTGCTTGATGCTTGATTGATCCTCTCTCCTTGATTGGTCCCAGAGCTGGACGAGAGATGGACCCACAAGAGATGATCATCTCATGTAGTGTCACAAATTTTGTCGTCTCTCTCTCACATTCTCATTTCCTACTTCCGTACCCACGACGTCCGGGTTTGACGTGAGGTTGGGATTATTTTGTAAAACAAGGTCAACACCATATTCGTGGCGGGAAACGGGAAGAGAAGGGGAGAGAAGGAAAAGAAGGGGGAATAGGGAAGAATAGGAAAGAATAGCCAATCGATTGGCAATAATTCTTGTACCGCAAATAACAATAATCAAGGAAGCAAAGATAAAAATCTCCAATGGTGGTGGTGGTTCAAGCTTCAAGCTTCAAGCTCTTCGAGCTCTTTGCTTGTGTATTTTTTGTTTTGTTGTGTTGTGTCGAACTCGGATGCAAACATGGGAAAAAGGTGCCAAAAAAAGGGGTAGAGTACATTAGAAACATCTCCATCATCATCATCATGATCGCCGCCACTGACCTCGTCTTGATGGCCAACTGGTGGTGGTGGTGGTGGTTTTGGCCAACCAAACAACCGACCAGCTAGCCAACCAGGTAGCCTCGAAGAAAAACACACACACACACACACACATACACGACAATAGTAATAATTATTATTATCATCATCACCATTCACTCCAAGGAAGTGAGTGAGGATTCTCTTCGGGCGGGGATTGCATCCGAATGTTACCGAAGCACTGATGAAAAAAAATAATAATGCCCGATATTCACCGTATCTTTTATCGGTGGTGCGACGGACAACAACAACAATAAAAAAACAAACCTGGGCGCGCAAACAATGATAATGGCGCCGAACGCCCAGACACACACACACAAACACACCGTATCCAAGATTTGAAGATCAGATTTTTTTCGACCCCTCTGCCATTATAATGTAGTGTCTTGCTTGCTTGCTTTATGGTTAAGTGATAATTATTCATTAGGTTATGTAATCACTATGAAATATGAAAGAAGAAGAAGAAGAAGAATCCTCGACCGACCTCCACCACCAGTCTCTCGCTCTCTCTCTCTCTCCACCTGTGTTCGTGTGTATTCAAAGGGTGAAGAAATAGGCTTCCGTGTTGTAGGCCAAGATGATAAAACAAGTGTTGTTTTTTATATTTCTTAGTAACGCCATGATACAACAGGATGATGGCACAGTGTGTTCGAGTGTTTATGAGAATAGAAGAATTTATAATCATCATCATCATCATCATCGTGATGAAATAACAAAGCCAAATAACAGAAGCCAAATATGAATGAATTCCTGATCAGAAAGACAAATATCCTTCTTAAACACCACAGCCAGTGTTGAATCTTAAAACGGAATTTCTCCGTTATTTTTTTAAAAGACAACAACAACAAATGTGTGAATTCCATTGGTTCTGGTTGATTGCTGTTGGCTTCAATCCAACAACAATAAGTTTTTAGTCGAGAGACTCGAAACCTAGGAGAAAAGGGTTAAAATTATTGTTGGGGATGATGCTAGGGAGATATTTTCGATTTCTGATTTACATCAACAGCAGCAGCCGCAACGACCACAACCAAAATAATTCCAAAGTCCGAATATCCTTGAAAATCCTGAATAAATGAATGAATGAATGCTTATTATACCAGCAACAACTACACAAGTCTACGTCAATCTGTATGCGCGCGTGTATTTGTGTCAGGGATGTCCAACCCGTGTGTGGTAGATGAGAGCCACACACTGTAGCTGGGCTTGTATGTGTGTTAGTCCTAAAATTTAAACCACCTCCCCTAAAAAATGAAGTTTAAAAATTTGGCTGGACCAATCAAAAAAAAACAAGAGCGACACATGTGACAATAATGTGACACAACAGACACAAACAACAACAGAAACAGAACAAATAGAAGGAGGAGCATACATTATCACTGGTCCTGGCTTCCCATCTCACTTTAGCGCGTACAAAGCAGAAGAGGTGGTCCCACACACAGTTTGAACTCACATTAGTCACTTGACAATCAACTTGGCTGCATCTTTTCTGGTTTGAATCCGCTACCTTTTCAATTGGACGGGCGGGCGGTGCTAAAGCTCTCAATTTTCGTTCTTTGAATGAAAAAGGTTGGGCATCTCTGATTTAATTGTGTGCGTTTGTTGCAGACATGATGCACCAAACACAAAGCATTTGCGGCGACAAACATCAAAAAATCCTAATTATGGCGAAATGAATGCACTCACACACACAAACACACGTACAGAACGTAGGAGACCAAGGGTTATCTGATTGGATTTCCCTTCAAGTTAGCCATACTACGTGCTTGGATCCTCTGTGTGTGTTCATATGTGGTTCTTATCAGCACACACACAAACACATACACACACACACACACAGAAGAGAATCCCACGCACCATCTCACACTATATGATGGCGTGATAATAATAAAGATTTTTCTTCTTCTGTTTCCCTTCCCTTCCCTTCCCTTCATTTGTGGTCCCTGTTACCTTGAGCTAAATTCTCACAGAGAATTCTTTTTTTTCACCACAATGGACAACACACATGATTAATACGGAAAGTGGTTTGGATATGGACACTAACACACTAATTTAAATTCAAATTCATTTGAATGAATGAATGATTTCTGTGTGTGAAAATGAGGGATTCTTCCAGTTCTCCTCATCACATTTTCTTCGTTCTGTCGGCTTGGGTTAAACAGAACAAAGCAAAACTAAGCAAAACAAAACAAAAATATTCGAGTGTGAGATTCAAGATTCTCTCATGTCGGCCCGACCGACCGACAAGAACCTCTAGCCCCATGACCGGCAACAAGTGGGAATATTATCAAGAGGTGAAGGTTTTTTGCTGGCTGCCCCACACAGAATAAATACTTGAGCTTTGTGCTCTAAAACTATCTTATCTAAAAAATATTTGAACCACACACGTTTATTCGTGTGTACGTGTAGGCGGAATGTGATGTGTTGTTTTAGCATTGTTGATAATTATTTTGTTCAAAGATGTTATAACAAAGGAATTCAATGATGATGAGCCGAAAGAATCAAACAAACATCAAACATCAAACACACAAGCATTTCAAGATTATCGTGATTGTGTTTTCTTTTGGTCGGTCGGGTTTTTAAAGGGTTAACATACCACTTAACTCTTAAGCGTTCAAACAGACACACACAGGCACACACACACACACTTGGGGATTCTAAAAAAAATGTTTAAGTGTAACAAGTGGAGCAGACAATCAGACACCGTTATGTCAATTCGTTTTTTTTCTGTGTTGTGGAGAACAACAATAACAACAATTCAACCTAAAGAAACTAAGGTCAAGTGTGCGTGTGCATAAGGATCCATTCGGTGGTGGTGGAGGATTCAAATGGATACTACCGTTAACAATAAGACTCTATCATTGTTGTTTTATTTTTTTTGCAATTCTCCAAAAGGAGAATAGGCAAAAGCATACAATAAAACACACACACATATAACAATGATAAAGAGTTTTGCTTGTTATTTTTTTTCTGCCAAAATAAAAATGATGTTGTTTACCATACACAGGACACACACACACACGCACACAATGTGGACTTTTCTATGCAAACACACATCATTTTGAAGCAAGACCAATATCACAGTCTTCAGTGAGGATAATGCACACAGGCGAATACAATGTGGCTCGAAGTATCCGAAAAATGCAACTAAAAAAAAAATACAAAAAAAAATTCTGCCGCTGAAGATGCGAACGAATAACGAAAAAAAACGGGCTAAATAACCATCATTATTAGCATTATTATTATTATCATCCGGAGCCATCTTGCTGGTGATCATAATAATAATGATGATGATGGTAAAAAATATATCAATATTGATTGCTATCAAACACACACAAAAAAATCCTACTACACGCCCACACATCCGCCGTATTCGGATACCATGCACGGTATTCTATAACGGAAACTCGATTGACATCACAAAGCGAGCGAGCGAGCGGGCTAGCTTATTACCCGGGAGCCCAGCAAGGTGATGTAATCAAGGGAAGGCTGGCAATAGGCGCAAGGCAACAGCTAAACAATGATAATAATAATACACAATCAAATTTTATGGCCTCCTCGGTGAGAGATCCTGGAATCAACTTGGAATTCTTTTCCTTTTGGTGTATCCTGGAGAAACCGGAAAAAAGTGTTTCATTGAATAGGATATAAGGATATGGAGTGTATAATAGATTGGCTCAACAACAACCGGATGGCCGGGGATTTTTGGAGGCGACCGACCAAGCATCCAAAACAATACTTTACGGTCCAATCAAGCAAGGTGTGCAAGGCAATTTTCTGTATGTTTGATTGTTTGTTTGTATTTATGTTTGTAAATTAGTTTGACGTATGTCATGCAAAAAAGCATCATAAAAGGTAAATACGGCATTTTCAATGTCATTGGTTCTGTTTTGTTGGATAGCCATGTGTGTGTGTGTGCGTAATCATGATGATGATTGTTATTTTTCAATTATACCTTACCATACGGCACCATACAATCATCAAAGAGTATGTTTTAATAATGATGATGATGATGATTGTCAAATATTTGTTTAATAAGAACAAACTTATACGAAAGCAATACGACGCACACCTGTGTTTTGGCGCATCACCGGTTATACTAGAATTTTTTTCCCAAAGACATTTGTTGATTGATATATGTGTGTGTCGTGTGTGATTGTGAGACACAACACTGTGGCTTAGTTCATGGATGCGGTTTTCACAAATGCCCCAGTTTCGGGAAACAGAATCTAATCAATTTTGGAAAAGTTTTAGAGATAACTTACTTTTTTTGAAAGTACGTTGTAGTCGATGCAAGTGAACGATTGGAAATGAATCTTCTTCTTAATTTTTTCCTAAACATTCGAAATGGAATTTGGAAGCAAAAAATCCAACTGCGCAAACTCAGAAAGAATTATCATTCTGAATTGGAACGATAAAACACATTTGGATTCCAATTCGAATCTTTCTTTTTCGCTCTCAGGAAACAGAACAATGGAAATTCCAGCCGAAAAGCAGGATTCAAAAGAATTTAAAC
>JAOZJS010001362.1:0-11224 GCA_025882695.1 Amerodectes protonotaria | reverse complement strand
TCGTCATCAATTCATTCATGTTCTGACTCTTGGCCTGAGTGCCTATGTACTGTTATTATTTTGTTTTGATTTTGTTTTTGTTTATTCTCAATTCTTTGTAAATAAAACTTCGTTTACATGCTTGAAGAATTCAACTTTATTGTTGTTCCTGTCATTATTATTGCTATACGCACATACACACGCACACCTCCAATTTATCGGACAAGTTTTGTATTATTTTTTTCAGACAAAAATAAGAAAAAGGAAGCGAAAAGCGAGCGATTCCAAAACACACACACACAACCATCATCATCATCATCATTGACAGGCTATAGCTCACACACCAGTCAATATACATTCTAGCCGCCAACGAAGATCGGAGATCGAAAGGCCAGCTCCAGAATAAATATTATTGCACCGAATATGTGCATGTTGAAAGTTTGTGTGGGTGTGTCAAAGCACGATCTAGACTTTTACACGCAAAACAAAGGAAAACACACCCACACCCACACGCACAGGTTAATTCGGTCACATATCCATCCATTATGATCAAAACACATCGTTTTATTAGTTAGATTAGATTCTTGGCTGCTTAATACAATGGGTGTGTGTGTGTGTGTTGGCGCTCTCTTGGACGTCCAAAAAAAGGAAAAAAATAAAGTTCGTTCAATATGTGTATCTTTGTTCCCTAAAAGAATAGCCTTCGCTCCTATTTCCGATCGAGTCCCTGTGTTCCCAATGGTGTACCCGTCATAAACAACGTTGCTCATTTAAACGCTGCGACAGATCCGTATCCGTTGCGTATCCTTTGTTGCGTGGAGATAACCAACAACAAAAATAACAGCCAACAAACTGAAAAGATGACGACGACAACAACGACACTCCACGATGGTGACAATAATAATAATAATAATAATAATCCTGGTGAATAGTAGACCAGAATATAAGACAAATAGTGAAAATTCTAGGCATAAACGCACACACACACACATCAATGCACGAACAAATAAAAGAACTAATACTTGTGCACTACTCTTCATTCTATCATTGTTTCTTTCTATTTCGGTGCTGGCAAATATTTGTAACGCAAACATAGCATACTTTTTATCATTATTATTATTATTATGTGCTAGATAGAAGACAAAAACCTACACAGAATTTGTTTGATCTTCATATTATATAATATAATATATTTCATGGATACTTTTTTTTATCGAGACACGCCATCTTTGTTTCAATATTAATAAAATTATCACAAATTATAACCTCGAAAGCCCAGATCGCTACTGGAGACCCAATACCATCCGGACACTAGTTATGCATTTTGGATCTATTTCGGAAAATGGATAAATTTTTCGATATAAAAAATGTCCCCTCGATCCTGAGGTCATTTCGAGGATCCCGCTCACCGTCGTGATCATTTGGACACAAAATGAAAAAATGATAAATTGTTTTTCTGTTTGATAATTGATTGAGTAAACACTAGTGGGCCAATGAAATGGTAGAATTCTTTCAAAAACCAATCAATTTTTTTTTGTGACAATCCTAAATTGGCCTCTGCACATACATATTATGACAAAGAATGGACATTTTTGTTCCAATATTTAATATCATTGAATCTGGGGGGCAATGGAACAAAAAGATAAATTCTTCTTTGGATTGCACTCTACACAAACACACACACACACACACACAGTCTTGATGATTTAAGCCTTGTGGGCTTTTTTGAAAGCAAAAGTTTACATTTCTCTCCACTGTTTGTGCAAGGTTTTGGAATGAAAAGAATCCAAGACCGAACCTAAATCGGTGCGGTGTTTAAGCTGGTTGTTTGCTGGTCCACAAAGTACCTCAATACATATTGTTGGCTCAAATGGATAAATCCTCACAGAATGATATCATTTTTCATCGAAATCAAAGAAAAAGCCAAGTGAACCGGAATGAAATTCACATTTTCTTCAAAAAAAAGCTGCTGCTTCTGATTATTCTCGAAAAGAAATGAAAAAGAATGGAAACATTTTTGTTTCGTGAGAACAACTTTCAACTTTTATTCGCCTAAAACTATAAAACTATTATAGGCTAACTGACTATCATGGCCTTCCACTGGGAAGTAGAAGGACTACTAGTGGGAAGTGTTCATTCAAACACACACACATAGAAATGAGATGATAAACTTTACTCTGAGAAGTTTCCGCCTCCACTATCCGCCAACATTATCATCCTCATTGGTTGGTCAGAAAGAAGGTTCATCCCCTTTTTTTTCGAAATGTCCTGCCCCTGCTATCACTATTAATAGTGGTAGGCTGTGTATGAAATCATCCATCCACAAAACATGCATGCATGCATGCATGCATGGACATCACCATCAGCAGCAGCACGATCACTAGCACCGGGGTGTCCATTATTGGCTTGCCTGATATTATTATTATTATTATTATTGTTATCAACATCATTCTTGTCAGCATTTGGGCTGGCCTCTTTTGTGAAGCTGAAGACAAGAGAGAGAGAAGAGGAAGAGAAGAATTCTAGCAAAAAGCAAACTATCCATTGTGATCAGGACACACACACACACACAAACACAGTGCCATCATCATCATAATGATGATCATCAGCTGTATGAAAATTGGCACATCAAAGGAGAAACAACTTAAAGTCTATTAAGGCTTTTTCTTTCAACAATATTCTCTGCATTCTATTTTATTTTATTTTTTATATTTTTTTTTATTTTGTTCGGGGTTCAGATTTCCAGGCGATCAGCGAGCGCGGGCAATTCCAACACACACACATACACACACAAAGGATATAACCAAAATAAGAGAGCGAGAGCAAGAGGTCGGTCGCGGAACTTGAAGCATCGCGCGCGCCCCCCGATTCAAACGAAGAGCCTGAGAGAATTGAGCGAATGGGTTCAAGCAGAATAAATATCAGAATACCAACAAACAAAAAAAAAGAATAAGATTTTCCCGATGATGATCCTTTCCCTCCCCCCCATTGAGTGATACAACCATGGAAGAATGATGATGATAATAATATGGGGAAAAAAGCCCAAGAAAATTCTACCCGACCAAAAAAAAACCAAATAAAAATGAAAATACCAAAAAAAAAATCCCTCCGAACAAGGTTCCAACAGAGCCGTCGTGGTGGTCTTGGTTTTTTTCTTTGGTCTCGGGGCGCAATAACCACACACTAACACACATACACACACACACACACACACACACACATTGTATTGCACAGTTAGTTCGGTTTTCGATTTTCCTTTCCGTTTCGTCATCCAGCATTTTGTTCTCATTATTTAGCCTCTACTTTTTTCCATTATTTTCCCAATGTATTAGGCGTTTTCGGGTCCATGCACACTGTGCACAAACACACAAACACACACAAACGCGAAAACAGTGTGGCGTCATTCTCACTAGCCATTTTTCTTCTGCACATTTAGCAAGATCTTTTGGAACAGAAGAGAATCCACCGTCGTCACCGACAACATCAACATAGCCGTTGATACACTTTTATTTTCACTACGAATTTTCTCTTTTCTTCTCTTTTTCCCATTGGTCGGTTCTACGACCCTCGTGCTGGTGGGCGTGTGTGAATGTGTGTGTGTGTGTGTGTGTGCGTGTGTGAACGGTGAACGTTCAAAATGATTAAAATGAGAAGCAATCGCGATCGCTGCTGCTGCTGCTGAGAGAAAACTGGCGGAAAAAGTATGGACAGGAAGAGGCAAACGTATGAGATAAAGGCGAGGCAAGCCATCCAGGAGAGCGCGAATTCCATCGTCCAGGCTTTTGAAACCGATTTTTTTTTCCAGGGTTTTCTGTTCTGTTCCTGAAATTTTCTGTTCAGGAACAGTGGATATATGCCGTGCACATCACGATCCCTGGCGCCTGACTCATTTTTGCCTGGGTTTTCGCTTTCTATCTTTCTTCTCAAGCTCGATTCATTTTATTTGGGAAATTTGAACACGCAAGGCGCACAGGCCAAAACACGGCACCACACCGAAAGCGGCCACGGTATCGGTGGTTTTTTTTTGGGGCCTTCTAAAAGAGTGGCAGTTTGTTACCATTTACATTTGTTCATGTGTTGTGTGTTTGCCAGTGTTCATTTCATCTTTGCTATACTATTTTCTATAGGAAAAGGATGCGCTGCTGTTCGGTGTGATGCGATGTGATGTGCGTTCCAGGATTCAGAAAAAAATACACATCACATCTCTCTAGTAGTCTCTTCGAACTTATCTTAGAGTTTTCTCTCTTTGAATTTCCAACCTTATTTCTTTGTTTGATGCCGATCATTGCAGACACACTCACACACACACTTAAACACACAAACACACACGCACATGCTTGAAGCCAGCATTCCGTCCAGTATAATTACTGTGTGGTGTTTCCCGCCGAACAGAATTTCGTATCCCTTGTTCTCCATTCTCAATTATTCTGTGATTCATTGCAAAAGCCAACTTTTGACCCCAACGAAAACAAAAAAATTCTCGAAATTCTTCGGATCAGAATCACCATCTTGCACATTGCATGAATGTTAGGATCTTGAACCTTGATTGTTTCCATTAATTGTCGATAAAAGTGTATGACATTGTTTGTTGTTGAAATTTAACCGGATTAGCATTTAAATTTAAATGAGCTGACGAATAACGACACACCATCAATTCATTTAATCATTTCCGTTCGGGATTCTTCCCGCCAAACTGAAATCACATCCATCGGGAACCAGAAAAAAAAGTAATGTGAATTATTATGTAATGAATAGTGAATAATAACAATAACAATAATAGTAATAATAATAATAATAATCCTGATTATAGTTATTAATTATGGATCAAGGATGATGATAATTATGCCATTAATAAAAAAAACTATGAATAATTTCATTTAAATGTGATTTTCGAAAAAGATTACGGAACACGCTCCATCATGAATCTTGTAGATTCTAGTGGTTCTAGTGGTAGAGTGTTGTAATAGAGCAATTTTTTCCTTTCTGCAAGCCTTATATTCCATTGGCTTTGTGGAACAGAACCGGGTCACGTGTGTACTTGCAACGCAAGTATTATTGGTTGCGTTGCGTTGAATGTCTATCGTTTTGACAATGTAGCCGGTCTTAGTTTTGTGCGCCCGGAATGTATGGGTATGCTGCCTGTGTGTATGTGTGTTTTTGTGTGAACGAACGGATTCTATCACATGAAAGAATCCGGAAAATGGCGAGAACCAACCGCAAAAACATTATTCATCCAGAGTGTGTGGTGGTAGTGTTTCTATTAATAACATTGTATGTTGAATGTATGCGGCCAATGGTTTTGTCGACGTCAATCTTATTAGACGGCGGGCTAGACGGAAAAACTAAAAATATTAATTGGATGGCGGAAAATGGTCTACAGTTCCAAAAATGATTAGAGGAAAACCCCGAAAAAAAATTGATTTGCAACCACCACCAAATTATACCACACACTTCCCATTATTATTTATATTATTATTATTATTATTACTATCATCATTCATATAATATATATTTCAAAGCTCTTGAAAATTCATTGACCAAATTTCCGTTTGCCCTGCATCCCATTGAGAAAAGCGCAGAGGGAGAGAGAGAGAGAGACAGAGTAGTGTGATGATCAATGTTCATTATTTGAAAGGCGTGTCTTCCTTGTTTGTGTCGGCAACCAATCAGGAGTTCGCAATTAATTTGAAAAGAGAAGAGTGAAAATGAATATGGAAGACCTATTTTAACCTATTTTACTTTTACTTTTCTCTTATTCTGGTTCGCTTTCTTCCGGTTTCGCTTCTGGTCTTGTATTTTTTTTTGGTGAATAAATAAATAGTTCTTATTTATGGCCACAAATACACACACACTGGTATACATTTGGAACAAACCAATTATATTAGCAAAAAAAAGCACGTCAAGAGAGCAGAGAAAAGAAAACTCAATCTATCGGGACTTGTGTTTTTTTTACAGTTAAAGTAGAATTTTTCGCTATAAATATCCGATGCAAAGGAGAAAAAAAAATATAGGAAAGCTAACGGTTTTGTCTTTTCGGCTAGTCTGGTTGGTTGGTTGGTGGTGTATGCCTTTGTATGCTTGTATTTGAAATTATGTGAAAACACATGCATATTATTTATGTATGCTGATGATGGCCAACACGCTTTGTGCATCTTGTTATCGAGAAAGGGAGTGAAGGAGAGAGAAAGAGAGAGAAAAGACCGAAAATTGGTCGAAAATGTTGTTTGACGATTTATGTGATTGGCAGAGAGAATATTGGAGAACAGGATTTTGTAACGCGCCAGACCAATGTAAACGACGACGATAGTAATAAAAACCATGAAAATAAATACAATAATTTTTGTCATATTCGGACATTCTCGTGTTCTTATGGCTTAACATATTTTCATTCTGATTCTTGCATTTTCATTATTTTTGGATATTATATCTGCAGCCATACCATAAATTGGCGATTGTTAATAAATAATGAATTCTAACACACATCGCACATGCAGAGAGATGTAGGCACAGATGTCCAGAAATAAATTTGGTTTCACTCTGTCCCTCTCTCTCTGATCACACACTTTTGGATTGGATTCTGTCGAAAGTTAAAGTTAATGTTGAACAAACTGTGATTTTTGATTTGGACCAAAACAAGCTTATTGCAAATTTAGAATTTGGAACCACTTGGGCTTTACTTTTAAGCTTCTAGTATAAATTATTATGCACATTATTATGTAATCAAATGTGTCCACTTTTGATTTTGCAATGTACCAATCTGGATGTATAATTTCCGGCTAAACATTTTATGTGTTTCATATCAAATGGAACCAAAAACTAATCCTCATCGCTAGTGTGAACGCCTACAACATAGATTAGCTATGGTTTTGGTTCGGTTAGCCATGGTTATTTATGACTATGGTTATCATAAAAAACACGCTATAAAATTGTTCGGAATGATGACAAAACTTTATTCGATAACGTTTGATCATATTGGTAGAATAACTTTCTTGATTCCTAATGAAAGAACAATGAAAAATATCGCAATCCTGGATCAATCCTGGTTGCTGCAAGGCTCTTAACCACCAAAATAAATATGGTGTTGTTGCTAGCCAACCAATTAGCCAATCTACCATCCAGGTTTCCTAAGAGACCCCAAGTGCATTATACACCAGATGATGGCGAGGAGGTTCCAGAAAGAGAGAAAGAAAGAAAGAAAGAAATTAGGAAAAAAGTTGTTCAAACAATGTTTTATGTGAAGCTATAATTCCTGGGCGCCCGACATCATTTCCCACTATAATAATCATTATTCTGAAATAAAGACGCCGATTTCCGATGCTGTTAGTAGGCCGCCAATCATTATGGTGGGCCAACAGATAAGTGGGCAGATAATAACAATAATAATAATAATAATAAATAAGAATTATGAAATATGTAAAATACGAATCAAGAGAACAGACACGGACAAACGATAGAAACCAGAACCAGAACCAGAACCAAGAAGAAAACAAGATCCAAAACTAAAGAAAAAAAGTCGAATGGGATCTTTCTTTTCCAGATTCCGTTCATACATTTCTGGTTTGAAGGCTTCCCGATTCTTCGGTCTTGGTCTTCTCTTTTTTTTGGGTGAATTTTATTATTTCCAAGCTTTTATTTTCTTATTCGTTCCATTATTATTATCCTTTTTATCCTTTTTTTTTGCTGTTTTTTTTCGTGGATCTCAAAAAAACTGGTGCTTTTATTCGCCTTTTTATCATCGTTACTTTTATGCTTTTTTATTCGTTGGCTGTTCTGCTTCATTTCTTTTCAAGCTAGCTTTGTTGCATACTTTTTTACATTCATGCATGTTGTTTTCATTATTACAAAACTAATGATGATAGAAAGGCTGCAGAAAAAAAATGAGTGCGGCAAAGCAATCATAACAGGCTGGTTCTTGATTATCAAGAAGAAGAAGAATAAATAACCAGAGAATATAAGGCCATTAAAATTCTGCTCCAACATCCTTTAACTAACATCCATCCACGTTTCAACAAGCTCCTTTCATTTCCAAAAAGCATATTATTAGCATCTGTTGTGTGTGTGTGTGTGCTTGTGTTTGTCGAACGATGCCCGAAAAGTGAAGAAAAATGAATTATTTTTTTTTTCGGTTTTGCACCGAAAATTATCAATTCATTTAGTTAATTTCATATTCAAATGTGGGCGGTATGTTCAAGTTATATAAATACGCACACGCACATACGCGTACACACAGACACACTAATCGACCAAGATATTCATGAACAAGGAGTGGCCTAAATATAGACAAGTGCTGTGAGTGGCTGAAAATGTGTGACAAGTGGCTGCTAATTTTAATGCACACACACACACGTATATTTTTCTCTCTGCTTTTATGATGCTGATAAAACAACAGCTACAATAATAGACAGCGATTTATCCTAGATTAGGGCCGTCCTAATAGGCGCGTCAGACGAAAAAATTGAATTGAATTGAAAATTTGTCAAATACAGAGAAAAAAAAACCGAGTACGCCCAACACGAAGCCGTACGTCTATTAGGGAGCCCCCTACATTAGGGTGGTTGATGATTACTTATTGCTAATAAAATTAATGCTCGTTTGGTGAATTCGTATTTCCTTTTTATCGGAAAGTTTTTCCGCTTTCTCTCTTCTCGTTTTGCCTAGGTCCTGTTGTTACTTATGTTGTATTTATTAATTATGATAAAAGCTATATAAATAACAAACAAGCAAACGAGAGAAAAAAAATGCAGCTAGACAAGACAAGAATGAGAAAAAAGTGATCTTAATGATGATGATGATCTAGAATCTAGGATAGATACTTCTTGGAGGAAACTTCTTCTACATCATCATCATCATCGTCTAAGATATGGATGGGACGTGAGCTTGTGGATCGCAGCGCACACACATACACACCCACACATACAAGATTAATACTTCTTGGAATAAAAAAAAAACGAAGAAGAATAAGAACAAGAACAAGAACAAAATAGTAGTATTATTTGTGGCATAAATTCTTCTTCTTCTTCTTTTTATTTTCGTCATCAGAGCCGTCATCTCTCTCTCTCTCTCTTTCTGGCTTTTCGTGTATGTTTTCCAGAATTGTCGTGCTCTGCCTCTTCGAGAGACCGATCACTTATTGTTAGTTGTTTGTCTATTTAAACAAGACCTACGCATTGCCTGTTTGGCTTGATACAAATGTACGAAAAATATAAAAGAAAACCAGAGAAAAAGTAAATGGATACAGATAGAGCATCATCCATTTCGGTGATCCAGGAAAATAAGAAAAGTATGCGACATATATTTAGCGTGCTCATCACAAAAAAAAGAGAGAGATTGAAAATTGCACCCTCTTCTATGCCGCCGCCTCTTTTAGTGTGTGGGCGTCTGTTAGTGTGATACTTTATTAAACTTGATGATTTTTTATGATGATGACCATACAGGAAAAGGAAAATTAAGTTTGCCCAAAACGTTTAATTAGTTTTTTTCCTAAATGGCGCTGGTTTCTGGCATGATGAACCGATCGAGTATAAAAAAGGCAAACAAGATAGCCATCATGCTTATCTGAAAAGTACATGGCAGCTCTTTGCCGAACGAAACAATAAAATAGGATTTTATGATACAACAACAATCGATGTTGGCCCTTGGATGATCAACACCATCACCATGGCTATTTCAACATGATCCCCATGCGAATCCCTAAAATACAAATGAGAAAAAATTTGATTAAAAAATAGAAAAAAAAGTGGAAATAGTCATTTTGTTTTATTGCTGCCATACTGGGTAAATGTGCTTTGCGCATCCAGTATTCTGGAAAATGCTTATTCAAACGTAATCATAACGATTATATCCAGGCGTGTAGGGGGTTAAGAGACCGGAGACGCCAAGACAATCGTCGATTGGGGACCAGATCTATTTCCTAGGAATTCGCATTAAAACTATCATTATTATTTATTTTTTTTCGGGGACTTCTTTCGATAATGGCGCGAACTATTACTAAAAGATACACTTTGATTATTTAAAAAAAAGAAGAAGAAGAAGAACATGTTCATTTGGGGAATTCACGCAGGAATCTCGTTGATGATAATGATCCTAAAGATCTTCCAAGATCTGTCTGGTACGTGTCTGGCCAAGATACAAGTATGCGTTTAGGAATTTAATCATAAGAAACCGTGCACATAAACATGGACATTAGGAGAGTCAATCTAATTCTCTCTCTCTCACTCTCTTTCTGCAGCGAAATTCTTTAAATTAAAGAATAGTGTAGCATAGGAATAGGCGGGCGCTTAGTTCATTTTGATGACCATAAGCTCAATAATCGTAAAGAATAATGAAAATGTAAGTTGAATATTTCGATCCGTTCCATTCCATTCCTGGAAATTCTCTTTTTTTAATGTTCCTTCATTCCATTCTGGTTACCCAACGGAATATTCCAGTCCGTTTGTCAGCCAGTTCCATAATTATGATTGGCCAAACCTGTTTAGCCAGAAAATGGCTTGAGAGAATGCAAAAAATTATGTTCATTTTCTCTGTTTTTTCCTTTTGCTCATTTTGTTTTGCAATTTTGTAAATACCCAAAGCGAATATTGTTTGTGTTTGTGTGCTGTACAACACATTACACCCAAATAACCGAAAACAAATCTCATTTATGGCCCGCCAAAAACAACAACAACAACAGAATATTCTCATTTATTTTTTTTCCGTGGAACAATTGGGCAAAATGTAATTTTTTTTTCATGTTTCCAATTGAATTCTTTTGGGCACCCTCACACTGATTTTGGTTGTTTTTTTTGGTATAAAAAGCAAGTCAATGAATGGTATGGTTGTATGTTTGTATGCCTTTAATTTCTGCTGAACATACATTCTATATCGGCCATAACCATATCCGCAATAAATGGAACTTGCCGGGAAAACATTTTTTTCATTATGAATGGAACAGCCGTCATGAAAAACGAATTAAATAGAATGTCCCCAAAGATTAGAAGGTTGTGATGGCAAAAATAGCCCTAAAATTCTGACCTCTAAACAAGCTGAATGGAATAAGGGAATGAATTTCTAGTGAATTGACGTGATTGTTAGCTAATGTATGTACTTGCAAGCAGAAATGAATAAGATGATGGTAATTCTGCTTATCCAGAATTAGATATATACACTCTGTCAAGCAAAAATGTCCCGGTATTTGTTTTGGAATAAGTCCCGAACGGCTGAGGCTAGAATAAAAATTCAAAATTCACCGTAAACTAGAGATCCCAGT
>JAOZJS010001361.1:0-11229 GCA_025882695.1 Amerodectes protonotaria | reverse complement strand
GCCATTCGAAACGGATCTGAACAAGACAATCCCAATAAATGAATTGGACAAGATTTAAATTGAACTTTTTGTGAAGAAGCCATAGATGTAATTCGATTCTCATTTTGTTATTTTCGTTGCCTTTAAATTAACCTTGTTTCACTTATTTTCATTATTATTTTTAGTAAATAAATTTTTCTTACCACTCATTTTCTACAACCAAATCTTTTGACTAAACGGCGGTTCTGAATTGACCAGATTTTGATTTTGAACAGTTTTTGAGAACTTGAACTGAAACCGTCGTTTCACAAATTATTGTTATCAATTTAAAGTCGATGCTATTACCCCAAGAACCATAATGATGGTTGTGTTGATGATTTTCCCGGACGGATCCTAGTCCGGATGTGTGGAAAACTTTGCGGAAAAATTTTTTGAAAAAAGGGCTTTTCTACAATAAATTAGTAGACCGAGAGACAAAGTGGCACAAAAGGGACAAAGTTGGCCATGTTTGTTTGGCCTGAATTTTTTCAACCAAATATTTGTCACCTCTCTATCATTGATTTCATCGATCATTCTTGTTCAGATTGCTTTTGTTCTCCCAATCAGTAAAATATCCAAAGAATCCAATCCATTTTGAAACAAAAAAAAATGATCAATCAGCATCACATTCTTTTTTTTTTAAAAAAAAATGGAACTTTTTTGTGAAGTGAAATCATCCACAAACGCATACATTTCATTGTTCATAGGTTTTAAACATTGTTTTGGGAATTGCTCATTTCATGCAACGCCATTATCTGGTCGGTTCATGACAGGAAATTATTGAAATTACGCAAACACAATGCATACCGATCATGTTAACAAAAGAATGAAAATAAAAGAAAGCAGATAGAATAAAACAAACTATAAACCAGAACCAGATCAAAAAGCCCGAACCCTGAGGAATCATTTATAAATTAGGCAGAATGGTCTATTTGTTCCTCTTCTGGATCTTTTGTTCATTTGTAAAGTTGTTCACTTAGAAGTACTTTGAGCTGGTAATTACAGGATGTTGAAATATAAGAAGTGTTTCTCTCTCTCTCTCTCTCTTTCTCTGTCTTTCTCTTTATTTTTCTTTCTTTCATTCATGTCTTGATCTATTGTTGAGATGGTTTGTCAGAGTTTCCTTAGAAATAAAGATGCACATTTTTTCCAAAAATCAAAGCTTTAAGACCCTTTTTTCTGCTTAATTCTACCAGGATCATTTTATCCAGAACCACATGATTTATGGGAGCACACACTAGAAGAGGATTCTGGACTTATGGACAATCGAACCTTGTTGTTCCATCAATGTAATACTTTCGGATCATGAACGATAAAAAGTATCTAAATATTGGAAAACAATCCTCGACTAAGATAATCACAGCCACAAATAGAACGAGAAGAAAATCTCATCTATCCTTATTCAACAGTTAACACCATTCTGGATAATGGTGATGTACTACGACTTAAATCTTAGTGAAGAAAATGATAAAACCGATTCCCAACCTGGTTGCGGGATCGAATCAAACACTAAAATAGAGAAAATTATATTCAAATCAAAACCAATATGCTACCCATTGTCATATTATTGGTGGTGGTGCTGGTGGTGGTTGCTCATTCGGATCTATGCAGGTCAAAAAGAAACGGAAAAGCCAGTGAACCCGTGCTGCAAGCATCATTGTGGTGGTGACAATCATCATGATTATAGTTGTTTCTGGAAGCCAATAACAGTTGATACATTATCGTCACAAAAAAGTGCCACAAGGACGACTACTACAACTAGACCGAAACGGAAAAGGAGAAGAAGAAGAAGAAGAAGAAGAGGATCAAAATGTTGTTGTCAAAATAACTATCAAATGTTCATTCTGGTTTTGATTTTGTCCGTTTCTTCATTGCCACGGTTAACACCAAGTGTCAAGGCAACGATATTAGTGACAACCGATCCAAAAACAGCGCTCAACGTTGCCAACAATGATGACAACAGGAACAACGACAACAATGCAGAATCCTTATTATCATCTAGTTTACAATTCAACGATGACAACGAAAACAACAGCCACTTGGATCCATTGCGACAAACAGCCAAGTTAGTATCGTAGTTTTTTTTGTGGATGATGTTAATTTTTTTTGCTGTTTTAATTCTTTTTCATACGCATCAAAACTCCCCTATTACACTTGTTCCCAAAAAAAAGATCGGAATTCTGTCTATGTCTGTTCCTTTAACGCACACACACGCACACACATTTGTTTTTGACATTGTTCCGCTCATTGTCGCCGTCGTTCTGGCCGAGTTGTAAAGTTTTTGGCCATGGTGTTGTTTTGTGTTGATGTTGATTCTGCCAATACGGTTTTTCAGGAATCCATTCTATTCTCGGTCGGCCGAGTTCATTCATTTGTCCATTGGGATGGTTTTTTCTTTGCATGTCCGTGTCAACAAGAAACATGAACTTTCAAAGAAGGTAATGTTTGCGGTATTCGGAAATGAACCAAGCCCTCTCTTGACGATGGATGGATTCAAGGAATTGTTTATGACATAGCATTCCTGAATTCAATTGTTTCTAAAGCCTAACCAACCTGAACAATACCAACATGACCAAATTATTAACATAAATCTGGGACAGATTTGTCAAAACAAGCTTTTCAACTTTCAGGACTGTCTCCATTCTTAATCTAGAAAAAAAACCTTTTGTAGCCTTCTACACGCCTCATTTGCAAATTATTCCATCAGAATCCTAATATTCTGCAAACTGTAAACGCCGAATTGATTAGATTGAAAATCATTTGGCCTGGGAGTAACTATAAAATAAAGCTTGGGAAAAAAGAACCACCCTCTATCTACTGGTTCCGGATCCACAATCTCAATGGGCTATTCAAATATCATGTTTGGGCGAACACACACCCGGTTCCGACGAGAAAATTCGGACAGAATTTTCAACTCTGTTCTATTCATTTTCTCTGGAATGTTTTACTCCAGTAGTCCTGGTAATCTGCATATGTTGTTTTTTTTTTGGAAATAAAACTTAGTTCAAAACTAAACTAAACTAAACAACACTCTGTTCCTTGCAAGATTGAAAATGTTTGAAATCTTTTGTATTTTTTGATCTGAAAAGAAAATGATTGAAATGAGGAAAATGTTTATTCTTATTTGAAATTTTATTATTTTATTGTAAATCTATCCAAATATCCTTCCGGTATACGGTATACGGTATAAGGTATACTGTCTAAAAAAATGCCAACAACTACATGTTCAAATAAAACACCATAAATGCATGCATGGTGTTGATAAGCCTATAATAATTGCTATTATAATAGTAGAGAAGGCGGAGACAAGGATGCTTTGAAATTGTATCACAACCTTGATATTCAAATTTCATCTTCATTTAGAAGAATATTAAAAAAAATTTCAAATTTAAATTCATTCCTGGATCTTTATTCTTATTCTGGTGAGAACAAAATAGTCAAACGCTTGATCGATGTTGGCTAAAGATGTCTGCTTTCCAAAGAAAGAAATCATATGAACTTCGGCTTCCAGTTGGGCCAGAAGATACTTGAAAAAAAGATACTCTGGATTATTCAATCCATAGTGTTGGTGTTTGTTTGTATTGATTTTGCGCACGACTTTGGAGGCAGCAAATCTGGCCCCTTTGTTAATTAAATCTACTATTATTGTTGCGCCATAGCTTGTCTTTAGATCTTGTTAGTATAATTTTAATTTGAATTAATTTAATTGAAAATATCCACGTTTACTCTTTCTGGTTTGATTCTGTCTTTGGTGGTTGTCCCAATTACAACAGCTGCTGGTTGTGTTTCCGAAAACCGGCGGTGTTTTGCACACACAAAAAGTCAACCAGAAACTATTTTTTTATTTTGACTGCACACAGCAGTAATCTGTCTCTGCCTGGTTTTGTTACATGCACATACACAATTTATTATTATTACAATTTATATTTTTTGGCGGGAGGCACTTAAAGTGGTTTAGAATGTAGACCTACGACCGCGTCTATGAACAAGAGAACAGAAGTACGCCTACTTCTCCTGTTTATAGTGCGTCGCGTCATCAGGACGAAAAAAATCACTGGACCAATCAGAGGGAGGAAAACAGCTTCTTCCACTGTTTATAGTACGCCGCGTAGTCAGGACAAAAAAAATCACTGGACGAATCAAAGGGAGGAACACAGCTTCTTCCACTGTTTATAGTGCGTCGCGTCATCAGGCCAAATCATCACTGGACCAATCAGAGAGAGAAATATAGCTTAGAAATGCTTGGTGGGCTGCACGCAGCCCGTGGGCCGTGGGTTGTTCACGCCTGCATAAAACTGCACTGGACAAAAGCTTCGATTTTAAAAAAGGAAACAGAGGAAATTATATGGTGAACAAATCATAGACTTTGTAAACATCAAATTGACCGTTTCCATGTTTGGAATATATTTTGATCGTTGTTGATTATATTGTCTTTTTGTCCGAAACAAGCTAACCAAAATCCTGAGGGCATTCTAGCAAAATTTGTGATAGTTTCTCCACAATGATTGAATCAGTAAATCGGAAATTATTTTCATTGGATTTTTGTCGCTTAGAGGAATGAATTGGGAGAAAGTTCAATAACCAAGATCAAATCATTTAATGAGAGAAAAGAGAATTCCGAATGGAGAATGTCAAAGGTTTCGGGTAGGCCAGATAAACCTAATTAGTCGAATGCAGAGAATTGTCCACTTTGCAAGCTGTGATGGCCGAATTCGATCAATTATTCAATATATCGATGGTTTTTTCAAAAAAAAATAAGGCCTACAAAATTCTGATCTCGGAAATGTTAAAACAATCTATAATTGGTTCATCTACCTTCATTTCAATCTAATCGAAATCGCACGATATTGAATATAGAATAGCATGCTTGTCTTAATCAATTATCTTGATTATTTTTGGATTCTATTTATCCCAAGCATAGTGTTTTAAGCATTGAACAATATTCGCTTGAGTGTGTTAGCGTAAGTTGCGGTATCCCAGAATGTGACCGCACACCAACCGAAAAAAAAACTGGGACAATGAACATCGAGAACAAAAAAAAATATTCTGTTCGTGTTGAGCATATAGATTGAAAGGTGTAAAAGTAATATTTTTGTTGGGCCATTTCCACTTGAATATTACATTACGGGGCGAAAGAAGGAAGGGGAAGTATAACAGCTACTACTAGGTCCAAATAGCGTGATATTATTAATGGATTCTCATCGCTATCCAAAACATTGGTCGACCTTCCTGTTAGTGTTTCCATCATATTTGACAATCCTCTCTGGATGGTCCTTGGTCGTGTTGGCGAAGAGCGATGGGAACTTGAAGCGAATCTTATTGTCAAAACCGAATGACTGACTAAATGACATGGAACACATCAAATTGTGTGAAGATTGGCTGTTATGTTCGATGAAAATCGGTTCTTATTCTGGGCCTCTCCCATTTTGGCTTGCATCTTTTAGTTTTTTGCATTCTTCTTGTTCACTTTTACTTTCCTACTTTCCCACTTTCCCACAATCCTTGCGACTGACAACCAGAAAAAAAGTGAAGATTAGAAAGTTTGAATTGTTAGTTGGGTTGGAGTTTCTGTTTTTCCGATTCGATCGTCTTGGTTGTTTGTCGTTTTCTTCAGTTCTTCAACAGTTAAGCTTTTTGTTGAGCAATTTGTTTAAGTGGTACCAGGTCTTGCTATGGTATTGCTATGAGGTTATTCCTTGTTTCTGATTTCTCCCAAGACTCTCAATCTAATAATAATTTGTTGTTGTTTTTATATTTTTATTTTTATTTTGGTGTCGGGTTGCGGGGCGTGTTCAAGCAGACAAACGGCAATCGGACAAAACATCACCAGAATACTGAATGCCTTTTTCGATAGTGGCTATGATAAGCGCGTTCGACCCAATTATGCTGGTAAGTTTGCATCAACCACAATAATTAGAATATCCTTGTCAGAAAGATGGTCTGGTTGACCACCATCAGCACTATTGTTTCGTGTCCATTTTATCATACGCACAATTTCCTGTTTCCCTTTTGGCACGTTACTCTAACACCTTTTTTTTGATCGATCGGTGACCACCACAAAATCAGACCTAAAGCTCTATTTATCGCACCAATAATAATAAAAAGAATCGAATCAATCGATCAATCAACTGGGAAAAAGACTAAGATAAAGAAAGTTTAACAAAACTACAGAATAACAGAATCTACATAAAGCAATATTCATGGCGCTAAACATTGATCAGTGCTGCAAGTGGTGATGTTAACGTTGCGAATATTCCAACGTCCACGTTTTGTTGAGGATGTAGCCTACATCATGTAGGGCTAATTTTATTGAAAACAAAAATAAATTATCCGTTTTTTCCATTAATTTTTTTCAACTTAAACGCTTGCTTAAACTAGGTCCTCCTGTTCAAGTTGGCGTTACCATGCATATCATCAGTATTAGTTCCATTTCCGCCGTTCAAATGGTTAGCGAATAAATTGATTTTCATTTAACAAAATTTAATTTACATGATTATTCCGCTTTTAACAACACTGAAAAAAAGGACTTTACATCCGATTTTTATTTTCGTCAATCATGGCGAGATTCACGTCTTAGCTTCAAACCACAGCCAGGAATACATGCATTATATGTTGGTGCAGAAGTGTCGGAAAAGATTTGGGTACCGGATACGTTTTTTGCCAATGAAAAAGCTGCTCAATTCCATATGGCCACCACGCCCAATACCTTTATTCGCATCAAATCCAATGGAGATGTTTTCCTTTCGATGAGGTACGATATGTCTGCGCGTTTTTTTTCAAGAAAAAAAAATTCCAAAAATAATTGCCTTTCCAAGACTTACTGTTACTTCTAGCTGCCCAATGAATCTACAATATTTCCCGATGGATCGACAAAGCTGTACAATCGAAGTGGAAAGCTGTACGTAGTTTATATTTTTTGGTATTTTCAATATTCTTCATCGTTACTTTTATACTTGAAAATCGTTTCGATAAACACCGAATGTAACTAATGATCCTTTTGTGATTGTTTTGGTCAAACACCAAAAAACCATTACACAGATGGCTATTCAATGGCTGACATTCAATACAAATGGGGCATCGATGGCCAAGGATCTGATGTTGTTTTGGCCAAAAATCTGGAATTACCGCAATTCAAAGTATACAAACATTTACAAAGAAGAAAAGTGGAAGTTTTGAGCACTGGTATGAATTGGTGCTTATTTTTTTCAAAAAGAATCCACCAATAGTTCTAGACAGAGTATATGATTTGTAGGCAATGTAAAATTTCGGATTCGTAATTTTTTTGAAGTAGGTTTCAGCTAAGTTTTTCATGAGATTAATCTAGATTAGGGCTAATGGGATAGGGTACCGCTGGTTAATTTGGGATTAATTGTCACATCTGTTTTAAAAAATTATAAGTTTCCGGTTCCGGAATATCCGTTTAGCATTCCCTAATGATTTGTAAATTTAACTTTTAAGGAAATTATTCCCGTTTGGTTTGCGAGATTGAATTTGTCCGTTCAATGGGCTATTATCTGATTCAGATCTACATCCCAGCCTCATTGATCGTCATCATATCCTGGGTATCCTTTTGGTTGCATCGGGTGCGTACAACCTTGCTTATCAAACATCCGTAATCGATTATTGATTCAACTATGTCAAATGGAACAATTTAAAGGTATTTTTATGATATACTGTTCTATTTGCAGAATGCTAGTCCTGCTCGAGTACAATTAGGCGTAACCACGGTGTTGACCATGACCACATTGATGTCTTCGACCAATGCTGCAATGCCAAAAATTTCCTATATTAAATCAATCGACGTATTTCTGGGTACCTGTTTTGTGATGGTTTTTGCTGCACTATTAGAATATGCAACTGTTGGCTATATGGGCAAACGTATTGCGATGAGAAAATCTCGCACGCAGCAAATTGTCCGGATGTTGAATGAACATAGAGAAAAATGCATCGCAGCTGCTGCGGCCGCAGCACATGAAGCCAAAGATTTGGATAACAGTGGTGATGATAGCCATACAGCACTAACAATCAGAAGACATGGTGCATTGATACGTACAGCTTCACTGTATCCAAACATGGAACAACTAGATGAACTGGAATCTTATCAGAAAAAAGTAAGATTGTGTTTTGTTTGGATTTAATTTTACACCCATTTGATTTGGGATTATTGACCATAGGGCTATCGATCACATGGATACACACAGCATTATGGTTCCAGTGGAAATTTTGAAAGAACCTCTTCGATAAAAAGCCGTGGAGTGTATTTGGAGAATGGTGATGATCAAGAACCCGGTCCTAATTTCAATGATGATTTGAATGTATTCGTGGCCGCCAATTCTGGTAGTACAGCCGGTGTTGGTGGTGGCTCTTCACCACCATTGTATCCATTGGATTCACACGTTCCATCATCGTCGAAATACCAAGAACGAGCAAGTGGAATGTCCAGACATCCGGGCCGAAGCAGTTTTGGTTTATATGAACCGAATGATAGAGATATGAAAAATTTGGCCGAAAGAGCATTCTTACCGTCGAGCTATTTTCTGAAAAATCAAAATACCTTATTCGGTGTTTGTCCTAGTGACATTGACAAATACTCACGTGTTGTGTTTCCTGTTTGTTTTCTATGCTTTAATCTAATGTATTGGATAATCTATATGCATATTAGCGAATTTCTTATCGAAGATCAACAATTGGATAACCAAGATAGTAATGCTTGATCATCCATCAATCCATCAATTCATTATCATCATTCAAAAACTTAGAGGCTTAGGCTTTTTTCTCGCACAAAAGATTATACAAAGCCGTCAGATTCTGTAAAATCCCTTGTTTATGTTTGTAATTACTATCTTTTATCTACTTTTTTTGCACACTGTTATTGTTCTTGATCATGTTTGTTTGATATCCAAAGTGCTTTTCGACTAACACACTCCCATACCAATACGTTGACATACACCCTCTTTTTTTTTGAAATTTTTCTTTGGAAATTTGATCAATCATAACGAGCTGATTTTATTTCCTTGCTGGTCTATTCATCGAGGATTGTGTGCCCAGAATTGCTAATCCAGCTTCGACAATGATCGACCTTACCGAACCAGCAAATGTTGATTATCTCCTTCTTGTTCCTTTTTTGTCTTAATCTCTTCTCTTGTTGTTTGGATTGTTATCTATACAATCAATGTATAAACCTACTGAAATACAATAAATTTTGCTTGGGAATAACATATAGCGGCAGTTGATAAAACACAACTTGTCCTGGTAACTACAGGCAAGGAGAATGTTCATTTTGCAAAGAATTGACCCAATTCTTTTTGAGGAAAGGTGAAAAAACTAGCAAACTCCGGTAATTAACAAGACTGAAAAAAGAGGATTTACTACCACTATTCTTGTGCTGAGCGCGTGAGCAAACAACTGAATATTAGAAACGATCCCGAAATTCATTCATTGATATATCCCACCACCACCACCACCAGCAGCACCATCTCACCATCTAATTGAGCCAGGTGGATTCTGGCAGCCATTTTCTCTCCATATTGCGTGTGAGACATTGAA
The DNA here is from genome assembly GCA_025882695.1 of Amerodectes protonotaria. Taxonomy (NCBI): domain Eukaryota; kingdom Metazoa; phylum Arthropoda; class Arachnida; order Sarcoptiformes; family Proctophyllodidae; genus Amerodectes; species Amerodectes protonotaria. The sequence continues at coordinate 1,665 of JAOZJS010001361.1, read as the reverse complement.
AATCAATTTATCATCTAGCAACAAATCAGATATTCGTTTGGTAGCTAATAGTAATGATGACATTAAATTAGTTTGGTATTTCACGTTCGGTGCAACCAAGGACAGCCATCTGGCTGATAATGATTTTTCGGATCTTGATCCAACATACATAATGGATCGAGATTCAGTAATTTTTCTCTCCATGATCTCATGATCTTTACGTACCGCCGAAACCTAACGAAAATTTTGTATGGAATTTTTTTCCTGGACATTATTATTCAAAAAGATTTTGGACATTCAAACTTTTTTTCGTCGCAGAGATGGATAATAGTAGAACAACCAGTAGTTGTTGTATACTTTTACTCGCTTTTTTCATCTTTGTTTTTGGATCAAATTATTCTCATTATGGCTGCTATTGTTTTGGAACGTGGAACGGACATTCATAATAAATGAATAAATAATTGATCATTTATATGAAGTATGAAAATATAAAAAAAAACTACTAGAATGGCCAAACACCCACAGTATCTTTCATTATACTGGTTCATCATCATGGTTATGCATTTGTAGTCAACATTCTCATATAGCAGGAGTAAATCATAAATTAATGAATGGACAAATGTCGTTCTTGTCGGTTCGTTTCGGTCAAGCCAGTGTGCTTCCGTGCAAACACATACCAGCACCCACACCTACCTACACACACACAAACCATCATAATCTTCTTCTTCTCAATGGGCGAGAAACTGGACAATAATGGATAAGCAACACAAAACAAAACAGAATTTGAGAGAGTGTGGTCAATATGTAGATTTAAATATAAAATTATGATTCTGGCACCGCAAACGACCAGAATGTGAATGAAAGAGTGAGTGAGTGAATGTGTTTGTGGGGTGCACAAAGCCATCCTCACTCTTGCCATTTCTGGTAGCCATTTTCTTTATCCTCTCTATTTGGTGAATCCTGGAGCCTTTTTGCTCAAAAGATTGGTATATCTGAATTTGAATTTGAATTTTGTTTCTACCCTCAGCCGTTCGGGGGTTATTCGAAAACAAAAGGGTGTGCCCTCGGTGTTTGACAAATTTAGTATTGCGCCCTTTTGGGCAAACAGGTTGCCCCCCCCCTTGTAAACCAATCACCACAATACAGTGTAAAAACAAAAAATGAGTTTTAGCGCCCTCTCTTGGCGAAAAATATAAATAAATTCAGTAGACCATAAATTTTGTTTTATGATCGCTAGATGGCAGCACAAGCGAAAACTCGATTACTATCACGCAAAGTGAGAATTTTAAAACTTTGAGAATGGTTGATTAATTTTTTTATTTAAACACGTTCACGCCGGCGCAGATTTTCATGATTTTCGCTGCAAGGCGGCGCGCGCGTAAAATCAATGTAAATGTGAGCCACCGGTGGTACACGCCGCCAGATGGGAAAGATTAGTGTGAGCCACCGGTGGTACACGCCGGCGTCAACGTGTTAAAGACTTGTTCGATGATTTTCGTTTTTTGGGTAAGATTCATGAAATGATTCAAAAAGAATTCTAAAATCATTCTAAATTTGTCAAGCAGGTCGAGGAACGCTGTTTGCCAAATTTGTACACTCTGAAAAATCACTGAAAATTTATGAGCGCCATCTGTTGGAAATCATTGTAATGTATTTTCTATGGGAAAATCGCAAAATTTTGATTTT
>JAOZJS010001360.1:0-11239 GCA_025882695.1 Amerodectes protonotaria | reverse complement strand
TATGAAAAATGTGTAAGTGTTAATTCTGATTTAGTTCTCTGATAAGTAAAAAGTAATCCTTACAGAGGTTGGCAAACAAGGGGTAGAGGACCCTCTTCAAAACGCACTGCGCCGGTTCCCTCCTGGACAGAACCGGGTCCGAAAACAACCGGCAGTCGCGAAGGAGGTGGACAGGGGTCTGCTCCACCCAGCCGCAAGGGCAGGCAGAGCAGGCCACAGCCGCGAACCGACACAGGTACGAGTTGAAGGGGCCGTGCCCCGAAAGGAATGCCGTAATGTAATGATTTGTGTAAAAATACTTTGGCAGTGTGGGTGTTCTAAAAAATGCTTTGAAGGTATCATTCGTAGTGGAATGATACTCCTGCAGATATTGCGCTGTCCTTTCGATTTTGATGAACGGGCGGTTTTCAGCAGCCGATTCTTCAAGGGTTTGATGCAATTTTAAAAAGTCATCTACTTTTAGCTGCTGTGACAGAATTCTGATTATGTTAGAAGGTGTAGTTTTAAATGCAGCATTTGCCCTAAGAAGGATTTGATGTTGCGTTGATTCTAGTTTCCTCAATTGCGCTTTCGTTATAAACTGTCCCCAAATTTGATGGCCATATATAAGAGCTGGGAAAATCATGCTCTTATATAAAACAACTCTTTTCTTACAATTTATGCCCCATTGGTTACCTATGAAAGCAAATAGCAAATGCGTAATTCTGGATATTTTCTCTGAGATTATAGTAAAATGTTTGGCAAAGTTTAGCTTGTTCTTGTTTCTGTGATTAGAGAACGTCAGACCCAAAATTTTAATATGTGTGGAGGAGGTAAATGTGTGATTGCTATAAGTGAAAGTGAGCGGTTCCCTATATACCAGACTAAGGATATTGGTTTTATTCGGGTTAACCAGCAGCTTATTGTTTCCACACCAGCTATCTATGTAGGATAAGGATGAAGAAATTTTACGCTTCAACGACGGACTATCCCCACTCCAGGTGACAATAGTCAAATCATCAGCAAAAGCAACAATTGACGAATCACCTATAGGGAAGGAGGATAATAAATTGTTCAACAGAATGTTCCAAAGGAGCGGGGACAGCACGCCCCCTTGTGGGCATCCTTTGGTTATTGATTTCCCAGTTACGAGCCCAGAATAGGAGAAGATAATTCTCCTGTTGGACAAATAAGACTGAATAATTTTGATGATTGAAGCAGGTATATTGGCTTTATCTAATCGATGAATAATGGCTGGCCACCATGCGGAATCAAATGCTGCTTGGATATCAATTGCGACAATGGCCGTTTTTTCTCCTTTACTTTTATGTAGAATTGCAGTATCGATTATTGATTTCAGGGCAGAGGTGGTAGATTTGTTGCGCATGAATCCATGTTGTTGGTGAGCAAAGTGCGGCGAGAAGAATTGATAAAGTTTATTATGAATAAGGCGCTCAAGAATTTTTCCAATGTTCGATAGCAAACTGATGGGACGATAATTTTTAAAATCATCATCTGGGCGATTCGGCTTGGGAATGATCTTGACTTTCGCTATTTTCCACGCGGTGGGAAAGTATCCCAGTTCAAAGCACTTATTAAATAGTATTGTTAGTGAAGGACCAAGAAGTTCGAAAGATGATTTGATCATTTTGTTAGACACGAAGTCCGAACCTGGAGCCTTTTTAACATTAAGATTGGTTATAATGATGGCTACTTCTTCCAAGTCGAACACCACGTCAGTGGAGTTATTGAAATTCGGCGAATAGTTTCTGATATCATGATGGTATTCATTATCTTCAGTGGGATTGTCATCCGGAAAAATGGTATCAAGCATCCTGTTCATCAAAACCAATTTGCTATTGAAATCAGCCCTATCAAGAATTGGTATGTTATTCGATATTTTGTTGAGTTTTTGCTTGATGAGCTTGTACGTGTTCCCAAAACAGGATTTTGAGTTCAGGTCTTCATTAAAACTACGAAAGCTTTTCCTTTTGATCTTTTTGATAGAATTGGTGTAGTGGTTTCGAACTTTCCTATACATATCAAGAGAAATTCTCGGGTCGTTACGGAAGTACAGATTTTTGATGTAGTTGAAGTAGATTCTCTGGGATTCCAGGGATTTGGTCCACCAGGAATACTTCTTAGGAAAGGAAGAAGTCTTTTTGATCGGTAGTGTGTTCCTCGCCGCATTCAGGTAGATATTTGATAGGAAAGTGATCACAGAATCAATATCCAAGGGATTTGTGGCATTACGAATTAGATCATTAAGAGTGTCGATTGATGAGCGAGATATGTGAGCAGAATAGTTGGAGAAATCAGTCTCAATAAACCTCCAGGTGGAATCAAGATGAGTATTGACAAACTTATCACAGAAAGGAGAAATTCCATAAACAATAGCCTTGTGATCAGAAAGATTCGTACAATTCTGCACAGCCCAGTTTTGAATGAACGAAAATGCCAAATGATTAGTGATGGTAAGGTCAATGATACTGGCATCTCTGCAAGTTTTTGATGCATTATTATGGACAATTAGGCCATGATTGTTAACGATTTCTTTAAGTTCTCTGCCATTTGAATTGATGACAGAATCGAACCAATAGGTGTGACGAGCATTAAAATCGCCACACAGAATAATGGGATGGTCTGAATAGGATGTCAGAAGATTATCAAAGAATGCGACATGAGAATGATCAAAGTCATTAGGATGAATGTAAACATTCGCAAAGATAATGGATGAGTTTTCTAATTGGATATAAATTGTGGTAGCAAAAGACGTGGTGAAATCATAAATCAGTGATGTGATGATGGAGTTGTTTAGCACCACAATGGCATTATTCGGTATGTTAGAATTGAAATGGTAGATTCTGGAGGATATGTTGAAAATTGGTAGATTGTTGAGAATATACGGTTCCTGAATTGCGATAATATCAGGTTGATTTGAATGAAAAGAATGCTTCAGTTCACTTAGAGCAACCGAGCTTTTGCGTAAATTTTGTTGAACTATGCTTATTCGATGTTGTCTAACCATCATTGATTCATTGGTTGAGGTTTAGATTGATTATAATGCTGATGAATATTATCCTGTACCGGAAAATACGCCGTATTTTGATGAATGCGATTTATTTGCTCCTTATATAATGGGCACGAGTCGGTATTGGGTTTGTGTTTAATTTTACCCAGATCCACATTGTTTTTGAAGTGCGTTATACACTTGGTACACTTTACGATGCCAGAGCATTCGTGTGCACCAGAGGTGCCACAGATTGTGCAAATTGGATTACTTTTCAACGGGCAATCTTGGCTCCGATGAGTGTTGAAATTGAAGCAATATTTACACTGCTTCACAAAGATTTTGTGGTGCCAACGCACCATTTGCAGGTCCGTGAATATATTGGTACATTTGGAGATAGTTTGAAACACTCTGGGCGCGACTCTTAAAACAACATCCCTCGAGTGAAGATTGCGATTTATTTCGAACAACACTGAAATTTCTTGCTCACAACCAGACAATGGTTCATTGACTGTCGCTAAGATCATTGGCAAATCTTCCTTCTTTGTTAGCTTATCAACTTTTTTTAATACAATGGTTGGATCTTTAGGCCGGGGAACAAAGACCTCGGCACTTTTGTTAACTTCATCGATACCTTTAAAATACGCAATTAATTGATCCAAATCTTCTGTTTTCGGAAGTTTAATAGTACTTCCCTTCTTATTATGATGGATTTTACTTATTTTGAGGTTTGGCTTTTTCTCCCGATAACTTGATATGGCTTTATTTACAATTGATGGTACATTTTTGACATTCTCATTCCTTGCATTAATGCATATTGTGATATCGCTATTGCCAGCCTGGCTATGATGCTGATGATGATGATGGTGATGATGATGATTGTTATTAGACACTGCCCCAGCGGCAACAACATTATATGGTTTTGGCTGATCCAAAGCGAGCTTCAGATCCTTCAATTCACTGATATTCTTCTTGATTTCCTCCAAACCGTTATTTCTTTCCCCTAAACGATTCACCAATTCTTGGACAATAGCTTTAATGGGCTCCTGATATTGATGAAATTCAGAAGCATCTTCAATGCTACAAATCATATTTACAGTTTCATATAAATTGATGATATTCATTAAACCAACCGAGTCTAGGTCGATGGTGGGTAATTGGACCACAGGACCCGAACCCTTTCTTTTCTTTGGCATGGTCAAAACCAAAGAGACACAATTTTAAAAAAACAAGAAAAGAAAAACAAACAAAACAGAGAAACTGGTTGTTTACCCAACGCTTGCTAAAACGCGTGTGTGTGTGTGTGTGTGTGTGTGGATTTGTAGCCACAAAACAAAATCAATGCAAATCAAATCAAAACTCTTCATCTTGTGGCATCTTCTTCTCTGTGTGTGTGATTCCATATTTATCACCCGCCGCATCCAATTCTGAATGCAACGCACGATATTATTGCAATGGCAATAATCTAGCAAAAATCGAAGATATTTCAGGCGCACCACCACCAGCTCAGTCAATCAAAAAACGAAGCAAAGCAATTCAAAGACATCTCCCGCACGCCCACTCTCGCTTCACGCCCCTCCCTATCTATGTGTGTTGTTAACCTGTTGAGCTCTCCTCAATGGCCTATTGTAACGATGGTTATTGACCAATCACATCAACGACCAGTAACTTGAACAAGAACAAATCGCAAATAGCGAGAGAGAGATAATAATGGCCAGCAAATGATGCGCATTCGTCTGATTGGTCGTCGTCGTATATTCATAGCATCATTTGTAATGCGATAAGTTTTTTTTGCGATGATGATGATTCCCTTCCCCTCCCCCGACAATCCCGGAATACATTTGCGATATATGCTGGTACGATCACACACACACATCAATCTGATCAATCATTTTGATCAAAGCATCTTCGGCTTGGTTTTTGTTTTTCATATTTTTGGCCGAAAAAAATAACTTTCGCCGCGAATGACATAATCGCTCGGATGGAAAAATGGATAGACGACGGATGAGGGATGGACGTGTGATGGAAACCGAGCCAAGCAAAAATAAGAGAAGAATTTTCGGAAGACCACCACCACCAACATCACCATCACACACATATGTGTTTGTGTGCTCCAATCATATCAGTTTTCAAGATGACGGATGAGAGAAGCTGCTCAAGATGCAGAGTTGGCTGACCAGCAGATCTCTCTTGTTCTCTAAGACTTTTCGACCATTTTTTTGCTGCTTGCTGATAGTTCTTCTTGATTCTTGATTCTTGATAGAAGATTATATAAGCTCCAGATGTTGTTGGACATATCCTCCTCTTACATCCGTCCAATTATCGCCGCCATAAAGGATTTGAATATCCTTCCAAGACAAAATAACGAGAAACGAAAAAAATAACCAGCACCGTATAAATTCAAGCCAGTATGCAATCGAAGGTGATAATTAAGCTCCAGCCACTTATTTCTTTGTGTAAAAGAAAAAGCTTTTGTAGGCGTGCTGTTCATCTTGTTCAAAGCAAACAAAGCAATCAAATCAGTGTTTGATTGGACAGGCTCATAAACACTGCAGACACTGCAGTGGAAGGCTGGCTATAAGTGACAACACAGCTTACGCAAACAAGCAATAAGCAAACAATAAGCAAACACTGTTTGCGCGCTGGTTGAATGTCCTTTACCCCGCCTCTTTTTTTTTGGTCTCTTGTGGTGTGTGCTTGTGTCTGCTTGTGTTATACGTGTGCTTTTGCCTAAAAAACTTATTGTCCACCGTGTGTTAGCATAATTATTGTGGGAGTACCGTTGCGCGCACACACACACTCTGCTTGTGGTTGTGGTACCCTCCTACCACAACCACAATGATGAGATTAAATGGTGTACGGTGGTTAATGGAAAACTAGAACTGGATCACGGAAATTAAGTCGTCGTCGTTTTAATAAATCAAACTGGATGAAGGATTATGAAGGTTGATGATTATGATCTGCACTAGAGGTATACCTGTTGTACCACCATCATGGTAATCATGAGGATCATCATCATAATCATCTTAAAACCCGTGGCCATTTTAAAAAAAATTATTAATTATTGTTGTTGTTGAACAACCAAAAACGATGATTCGTATGAATTCTTTGTAAGCAGCAGCAGTGGTGGAATAATTTATTATGTAAATTAAGCGAGAAACCACAGGATAAATTAAGTGATGGTCTCCGTTTACCTGTAACATTACCTGTGTGTGTGTGTCCGAATAATAATTAATGCTGTAAATACCTGTTTTGGTTTTCTTCATCTTCGTCCCGAGAAAAGAAGAATCCGTCCGTCTTGATGATCCTCCGTCTGGCCAAAATGAAAACATTGGCTTGGATCGGAATGAAATCCAACGATATTCGCTCACGATGATTGATTATGGATTGTTGTGGATTTCAATCGAAAACCAGAGAAACGAAAAGAAAGGTGAAAGTCTAAAGCGCGACCGATATTCTCGAGACGGCTCTCATGATATTCCCCCGATGATCGATCTGATCTACATTCTTGGAAATGTCACCCAACTCACACACACACACACTACTGACCTTGTCTCTGTGGAAACCACAGCAAAATGAATGTGAGCGCGCGCACTCTAGCCAAAAAAAACGAAGCCATTATTGATTGCCACCTGCAGTGGCCATCCGTGGTTCAATTTCGGACAATATCGATCACCGAAAACATTGACCACAACATGCACCGAGCGAGAGACTACTCTTTGGTGCGCGCCAGAATCGTCTTAATGGATTTCGGTGTGTGTGTGTGTTCGATCTTATCAAGATCAATGGAACATATAGAGTGGTGGGGGCCCTCCTAAATTCATTCCTTGTTGGCTCGCGTTTTACCTTGATCCATCAATCAAACTTGGCGGTTGGCTGACACACAACCCAAGCCTGTTGTCTGCCTTGTGTGTTTGTGTATTCTGCAAAATAAAGAAAACGATGATAATGATGATGAACATTGAGAGATAGATAGATAGATGGATAGATAGACAGAATGCTTTTAGCATTCTTGAAGCCTGATATTTCTCTGATTCAGCTCATTAGCTATTTTTTTAGAGTTTCCAATAGACTTTGCTACGCAAAACGATATGTACGATACGAAAAAGTTGGGTTGGCACGATTTTCTCATCTTCTTCGTCGTCGTCGTATAAAGAATAAAGAAGCTTCCATCTTTGGTTTCTCTCACCAAATGTCAAGCGATTAATGATGATGAGTTTCGTCATCATCATCATCCTCATCATAATCATAATTAAAACATAATGTGTGTGTGTGTGTGTGTTGTCGGAGAAATTATTTTTTTTGAGTTTGGTTTGGCGGGAAAAAAACTAGTGTTTTTTCCATGATATTCAACAAGCGAGAGAACAGAGAGAGGGGGGAAAAATGAATTAAAAAATCCATGAATCATAATCATATTTTTCGGTTTTCGTTCCGTTTCCCAAAATTCCCGACCAGGAATAGCATCGCTAATATTATCATCATTATCATTGGATACGGTCGAAGCGGTCAGAATCAATACAATTAGCCGGCCACAATCTTATCTATATGGAACAGCCAATTCGATCATATTGGATTGTGATTTTAGCCTAGATGATGGAGATGATCGATTGATCGTCAAATGGTTTCTGAATGATGATACCCATCATATTTATCAATGGATACAATCACATGATACCCGAACATATTCGGACAAGATTCGCCCATATGTGGATGAAAATTTCATCATCAAAGACTATCAAACACGGCATCGTGCATTGCGTTTGTTGAATCCCCCACCATCATTAAGCGGTAAATACACTTGTAGTGTAAGCTCGTTGCAAAACGAAGATATCAATTCAACCTATTTGGTTATCTACGGTAAGTCACCCGGGAACCACCACCCAACCACATACCAGGTTTTTTTCTGATTGAATAATGCTTTTAACTTGTATTCTGTTATCTGTGGTGATTTCAGAACCCGCCCGAACATTCGAGATGGCCGCCATCGAAGATGATGCTGATGATGGTGATGATGGATTCAATATCACTTGTACAGCATATGGCCTATATCCGGAACCGGAAATCAAATTGTATAAAGTTCGTTCCATAAACGAAACATTGGTTTCTGAAGAGGTTCAATCCAATACCACCACGGTCATTTCGTTTCTATCGATGCACAATGGTTTTTATTCAATCACGTTGGTATCGCATATTGAACAAAATCAAACCATGCACAATGGCGATCAGAATGATCCGAATGGTTTGGATCGATTTATGTCGCCGGCCCGAGCTCGGTTGTTGACCAACAACCACCAGAGATCATCCAATAATATTGCCGAACATTATGAATGCCGGTTGAGCATACCCAATACGGATTATGTTGAAGTGAAAAGATTGGCCATACAAGATGGTAAGTCATTTCAATCAAAATTTCTCGGCCAAAAACACATATATCACCTGCATGCTACACACCTCCGTCGTTCGTTTATTTTTACGTTTACCTTCATTTCATTTCATTCATTAATTCAGATTAGATAACCGCGCAAAACAATTAATTTGTAGCCCTAAAACCTCTAAAAAGAGAGGGAGCGCAACGGCGGCCCACACGAATGCGCGCTTCTGAATATTTGAAATTTCTTTTCGTTTTTTGATGTGCCATGTGCCATGTGTGTGTTCTATGGCCAAATGGTGATGATTTAAATTCATATGTTTGTTGGCCATTTGTTGTCTATACATACGACCTGTAAATTATTGATTAGATTGTGTAGAATGTGGATAACAAGGTTATGGGGCAATTGGTTGCAAAAGCCGCAGTGGATGATGTAAATCTTTATCATTCAAGTTCTAGTTCAAGATTCTAGTTGCTGTTGCTCCCCTCTCTATTTCCTACTGTAAATTGATTTTTATTTATTCCAGGTTGTGCAGGTTCAGGTGAATAGTGGAAACTTTTCAATTTACAAAGTATACATTTTAAGGTGTGTGTGTTGTAGGAAGCTCATATTCTGTGCCGGCCAGTACAGTACTATACTGGCCGAAAATCCCTAGGAAAGCGATACATGTCTTTGGCGAATACGAATGTCCGCAATCAAAGCAGACGATAATGTTTGATGTAGTGTTGGTGGTGGTTGTTGTTGATTTTTCCAAAAAAAAAACGAAAGGTGGAAGGGCATCGATATAATACCGACCGAGAGGAGGAAATCATTTTTCATCAACGCTAAAATGAACACAAACGCGTTTGTACACGACCCATATCCTTGAGGGCAAATGTGTTCCCTGGATAAAGCACAACACACACTACACACAAATGTACTTTTGTACAACAAAAGCGATGGTTTCTTCTTCTTTTCCCTCGTTTTGTTGCGAACAGAATCCGTCATCTTTTGTGTACAAGAAACCTAAATGATAACCAAGGGAGGGAGAGTGAGCGAGCGAGAATTGAAAGACAAATTGAATCAAATTCGCTCGTAAGAAATGGGAGCAAGCGAGAGAGAGAGCCCTACAGATTGAGATTTTTTTTGTAGCCATTAAAAAACTTGTATATTTGTGCATTTTTTTCGCCATTCGCCAGCTAAATGGATTCGACAAAAGCAACGATGTTCGGTGTGCGTCGGGTGTTCACCCTCGGTTCGACCAACAACAACAACACGCGCATTTCACCACCAAAAAAAAAACGAACAATTTTAATGGAACAGCAAGCTTCAAATGATGATGATTTAAAGCATCCAACCAAAAAAAAAGAAGCTCTCTGCTGAACACACACACATATTCAGCCCAGAGTCAATCTTGTGTAATTTCATATTTTTTTCGTTCTCTGGGCAGGGGCTCGCTCCTTTGGAATGTCTGGGGTCGCGAGCGCGCGCGAGGATAAACGATCTTCTACTACTGATCGACATATTTAATATATAAATTATCGTATAAAAAAAATTTATAAAAAAAAAATACTATTAGAAGAAGAAGAAGAAGATTGTTCAACAAGATTTCTTATATATTGTGTGTGTGTGTGTTGTTGCACATTCACTTGAACATGCATTTAATGTCATTTATTCTGGTTGGTTTGATACACAAGCAGACTAGCGCGCGATGCATTGCGACCAAGCGAATTGAGCAGGGTGATGAACCACCACCATCCATTCTGGCCTTAGATAAAGAGCTAGATGATGAAACGAAAAATAGAAATGAAAACGATTGGTCGCTGATGAAATGTTTCTGTCTGTCTGTGTGTTTTGCGATATCTTACAGCCCGACGAATTCTATTTCTTTCTTTTCAAAACTTCAATCAAATGAATTTAGAAAGCTTTTTTTTGCCCTCGGTGTATGTGCCTCAGTACCAGAATCTGCGAGCGAGTGAAAAAAAAGTGTGAAAAGAGAAGACCCCAGGAAAGCATTAATCAGTTGATGAAACACACTCACACAAAGACACGGGCAGAGACAGGCAGATATCATCAAATTTGAAACGTTGTTAATTGATTCTATTGAATAGGATTCGGCTTCATTCAATCAAAGCTAGCCAGATAGCTAGCTCTTTCATCAAACATGAAAAAATATAAAAACTAACTTCAATCACACACATACACACACAGGAAGAGTAGAAATTGAATGGTGAACTACTTCATCTTGTTTTTGGCCCTTCTGGAAATGTGGAAGGAACTCTTCCAACTGGAAACCAAACTGGTTCCTTTTTTCCCTAGAATTCGGGAATTCGGGTTCGCTCCCGAGAAGAATATTCTTCTGAATAGGTCCCCGGGATGTGGGCCCTACAATGGTTGATTGGTTGATGGTGGGAAAAAACCGAAAAACCTGAATCAAAAACGATGATGACTTCATCATCAGCCAACCAACCGACCAACCAACCATTCGTGTCTTGAGGGTCTTGATAATGATGATGATGATGATGCTTGATGAACCTATTTTCATTATCGCTCATCGTTTTCGGTGTGTGTCCGAAGTAGTAGTCCGAATAGTAGTTAATTAATGTTAAATTGTGTGTGTGTGTGTTTTCTTGGTTGGCTGGAGAGAAAACCATAGAAAATCGTGAATAAATCCTCCTCCTGAGACCAAGTTAGATCTATCAATCCAATGATCGATCTTTTGGTTGCTCCATCAAAATGGATGTTTAATTGTATGTACGTGTGTGTGTGTGTGTGTGTGTGTGTGTCTTAATTAACCGTTGCAGGACCACGTTTTTTTGTAACGTGGAGGACCACGTTGTGACGATTCGTCACAAGAACTTTAGAGCCTCTATAAGCAAAAGTTTTGATCTTTTGAAAAAAC
>JAOZJS010001359.1:0-11244 GCA_025882695.1 Amerodectes protonotaria | reverse complement strand
CATTTGCCGAAATTTTCGCAAATTTTTTTTTTGGTAATCTTTTTTGTTTTGGATTTTGTTTACAGAAAGCTATAATTGTGGCCAATAGGAAAGCGTCGATAGCCGAAGCAATGAGCCTTGACCACAAAAATGTGAGTTTTTTTTCAAAAAAAAAAATTCAAATTCTTACTTTTTGATTTTAGCCGTTGAAGGTTGGATCTTGTTTGTCAGCGTGTTCCATAGGTCAGAGGTCAGAGGTCAGGTTGAAAAATTGCTGAAACAGATTTCCAATTGACTTGGGCTGGGTTTGTGAAGAAATTTGGGAAAATATCCATAGACGTGAACAGATGTCCAACTGACTTGATTTAGGTGAAACTCGATTTCTCGAAAACGTTCGATTTTGCAAAAACGTTCGATTTCTCAAAACCCCCAACAAATGGTTGTACAATATTGCGTCATCATGCTTGATGATTTATTTTGGCCATTTTAGTCAACACAACACCACCACCAAGACCATTAACGACCATTATCATCATTCGCATTATTTTTTTTTCATTATTGCATCATCTTTATTTTTTAAGCGAAAATTGAGCTCTTGTTTGATGGCTCACAAAACAGAACAGAATATCACTCATTTCTCTTGGATTTAAGCAAACACCCAAGAATTTAGAATTGCCGAAAATTTTACAGTAAACAAGCGAAAGCATGATTCCAAGAATTTGGCAAAAACGTACAAAAAAAAGAATATTCTTTATTATAAATTATTTATTTGAAAAATAAAATTGCCAAAAATACAGAATATCCCCTTATTGATTTAATTTTCGTTTCATTTCAGATCGAAATCCATCACAATTTTCAATGTTCGCACAATAATTGAATTTTATTTCAAAATTTGAGAAGATTATGTTCAATGTTCATTAGAATTGTTTCAGGCTCGAACCAAAGCAAGAATATCATTGATTTACTATGACAATTTTATTGCGAATGAAAAAATCATCAATCAATCTTATTATAAGTGATTATTAAGAAATAATTATAACATGTCACTAAATTATCGACGATCAAGCAGCTAACAACAGTCCACCCAGTATAAACTGACTGTCCATTATTGTATGTGTCCGAAAATCTGAAGAAAAACAACACCCGACACAATTCATTTTATTTCCTTTGATTTTCCTCTTTTGTGTGAATTTTCCACTTTTGGAATCATCCATCTTTTTTTTTATTTGTCATGTTTCATATACACATGTACACACGCCCACCAAATAGGATTTCATTCAATTATTTATGATTTTTGACAAATTCAACCATTTTTTTTTCGGGACATACCCGCCACGCCATACATACACAATAATTAATCTAATCACAAAGTCAAAATCGATTTTGACCAGCAAAAAACAACAAAAAAAATCATGCCAATTTCGTCATCACTCTTGTCCATATTGTTTTTTCGGCCATGGCGCTGTTTTTGTCCAGATTACAGATTATTAATGACATATTGTGGGACTATTTGGCTGGTTTCAAGTTGGACACGGGAAGCACATTGGCACACAACTGGATTCTTTTGATCCAATGATTTTTAATGACCATTCGGGGCGGGTGTTTGGTTTGGTTTGGCTCCCAATCGAACCAAGAATGAATAAAAACCATTGGAAATTATTATCATTTGTTCTTTTATCATTTGTGAGGTGTGGGTGTGTCTTGATGTAAAGTTGATCGGGTTAATTCAATTTCACCACCAAAAAAATGTAATCCAATGTAGCCCAGTATTGATTGGTGAGGAATTAAATTCGAAAATAATTGCTACATTTGGTGGGTGTGTCACACCTTTCGCTACACTGTGTAGTGTAGCAAAAAAAGGCGTTCATTGTATCATTGTATCATTTTTTTAAATTGGGTATTAGCAGCAACAACAACATTGTTCAGAATGCGACAAAATCGAAAACGATTGCCCCGGCGGAACCTGGGAAACATTCTTGAAACATTGTTGAATGATGAATGATGATGATAATGAAGATGGCGAGAATAATCTCCAACGAACCAACAGAAAAGGAATGAATTGTCAACACCCAAGCCCCAAGCACACAAGTGGCTAAGCACACAAGCAAGCTTATTCACACTTATTTTGTTCGGGCCATTGCCAGACCTGAATTAATTTACAACAAAAAAAAGTAGCCATTCATTTATCTGTCTGTCTGTCTGTCTAAGATCAAGACCAAGAATAAGAATAAGAATAAGAATAAGAATAAGAATAAGAATTGAATCGAATCGAATTCAATGAATAAATGATTTTGTGTTCCGCCGAATCACATTGTCTGAAGCCAATGGCTGTGTTGTGTTGTGTTGTCCCTGGACGCGATCGAACGATTGATTTGGTTGGTTGGTTGATTGTGGACATGGACAATGTCTTTCTTGAAACAACTAATTAATATGATGAGTGTTGTCGTCGTTTTCTTCCTGTCATGACATAATAGAGAATACACAGTGTGGACACACCCACACACAGTGTACATTGTCGTCCATCTCTTGTTGGCTTGATGGTTGGCTGTTGGTTGGCTGTTCGCTCTTTTCAATTCTGTTCAGTGTTCCAATGAACCACATTCACATTCACTTACATTCATTTATCACCCGGGACCATTTTCGGTGGCCACTCTCCCGTTCTCGTTCAGGAGGATCGCGGCTGAAGAAATGAATGAAAAGCTAATAGATGTTATATAAACTAAACAACATTGAACATTGAACGGCATTGAATGGCATTGAAATGAAACAGATTAATGAGAATATAAAAATGAGGTTTTCCGGATCACAAGAGAGAGCGACTATCTTCTTTTTTTTATCTCTCTTGCTTGCTTGCTTGCTTTTTTCCATTCTCTTGTTCAACACAGTCCATCGCCGAACTTGCCCAAGCCCGAGCCTGAGCCTGAGCCTAAGCCTGAGCCATGTTTGGCCCCTGTTTATATGTTTGTTTTAGCACGATTTTCGTTCTTGTTTGGGAAGAAGAAATTGGCCACGCCCATAAATGGTCTTCATGGCCTTAAAGAACAACAAGAAGAAGCCTAGAAGTTGCCTGATTGTTGTTGTTGTTGTTTTATCCGGCCACAGCATGTCTCAATGTTGGAACTTGGATCGCGACAAATATTAATGCAACTTCCTCTCCTCCACTAAATACCATCATCAATGGATCACAGATCACAGATTTGGTTATCTACCAAACTGATGGTGGTGATCAATAAATTAGTTCAATGTTGCTGTAATGTATTCAATGTAAATACAGAGAGTCTCAGTCTCACAGTCTCAAAAACTCAGGAAACTTTTCCGAGAACTTGTTAGATAATAACGGAAATTATATTTTTTTTGTTTTTCCGTTCCTTTTTAGTGGGTGGATTGAGGGCGGAGTAGGGGGCGGGGTGTGGGCGGAGCTATTTCCAATTCATTTTGTTATGCAATCAACTTTTTGTGTTTTGTTTGTTTTGTTATTCGCCAAGCCATCTTGGCCAAAAAAAAAACTAGAGATTCTCTCGGACCGGATTCCAGTGTGTGTGTGTGTGTGTGTATTAATCTGATTAAAAATACCTCAACAACGACGATGGATGGACAAAGTACTATTCCAAATAAGAAAAACCAGAGGTGACTTTCGCATGGATTCATGCATTCATGCATTCAAAGCCCTAGCGAATGGAACAAAGCGGATGAACAAGATGAAGATGAAGCTGGAGAAGATGAAGATGAAAAAAAAATAAGTAAGAGGCAGCTGAAGATTTCCAGCTATTATTCTTCTTATTCTTCGTTCGCTTGCTCGCTCGTTATATTTTTTTTCAATTTATTCTAAGGTCGAGATTCTAGCAACCAGAAAAACGAAACGAAACAAAACGAAAAATTTCCAAAGAATATGCCAAGCCAAGGATGGATTTTGGCCCAGAAAAAAAAAGAAAAGAAGAAAAGAAATAGAATAAATACGGTAATGATTCACCATGCTCATGTCATGTGCTCGTGTGTGCTTGTGTGTGTGTGTGTGTGCATTTCTTTTTAATTAGGACCAAAAATGACAACAACTACCACCGAAAAAAAAATATAAAATATAAAATTCTGCCCAGAACCCAGAACTCGGCAGGGAGAAATTTAAAAAAAATTATTATCATTATTTTGCTTTCCAGCTTTTGCCGTTGCGCTGCTGACAGCACACATCCAGCAGCAGCAGCAGCAGGAGAGATCCTGTGATTCTTTGCATGCATACACCTTTGTCTGGGCGTATGTGTGTAGGCCCTCTGGCCCCCTTTGCACACACACACGCACAGTTGGCGCCCGTCCGTGATTCCATCTTCAAAATTAACCCTTTTATTATTATTATTATTATTGTAAAAAAATATAAATCAAGATTGTAATCATTATTATCTGGCAACATTCGACTCGGGGTTTATTATTAGCCAGAAAAGTTCCAGAGGTTTTTTTTTGCAATAGGTGAAAATGGAAAAAGAATGTAATTTTGAAAATTTTTTTTTACTATTTTCCAATTTTCGATTCGCAAATCAGACTTTCTTTCTAATTAAATATTTGAATTGTGTGTGTGTGTGTGTGTGTGATTCAATTAGATCACTAGGTGCCCTCGTCCCCCTCAGCATCCTTCGAGAATCTTCTTCGCTCCAGAATACAAATATTAGCATTTTAGCCATGACGGCGCGGCGACTTTTGGGTCATGGTGGCATCTTGAAAATTTTGATTTTCCAAAATCCAAAATTGAATTAGAAAAACCCAGAATCTTCCAGTGAAACTGTCATCATCATCATCAACATCGTTCTGGAACAGTACTGGAACAATAGTTCTGCAATTGGTTATTTTGTTTCTATCAAACAAAAAATTGGTGTGTGTGTGAAACATGTCCCCCAGGGGCACACAATGGAAAAAGAGTTGACGACTAGGACGACACACGACGGCAGAAGACAGCGAATAAGCAATAGAGGTGGTCACATCCGGTCGAAACGTTGCGAGAAGCGCACAAACAGAGAAAGTGGGCTGGCTGTCCATGAAGCAGATGCTGAAAAAAAAAATTTTCGAAGAAAAAAAATTTAATAAAAAAAACCTATAAGCTCCACACGCATCACAGCACAGCACGCGTTGTGGATAGGCTTGGCCAATGTAGGCTGCATGGGCGGAGACTAGTGTGTGGATATCATGCAACAAGACAAGGAGAGAAGAGAAAAAAAGAGCGAAAGCGAAAGAGAGATTGAGAGAAAGCGTGCGAGAGAAAAAAAAGGGCGGTGAGATAAATAAAAAAAAATAAAAAAATACAACGATTGCGCATGCGCAACTGGTATTTTAGGTTTGTCGAAAAGAAAATCGAGAAAATAGCCAAAGACCACCGGCCAACCGGCCAGTTTTTTGGTTTGACAGCAAAACACACCCACACACGCCCACCATTACATACACATCATCAATAATAATGAATGGATTCTTCTTTTTTTCAATTCCGGAAGGAATTAGCATATTCTTCTTCTTCTTCTTCTTCTAGCTCTCCAACAACAAGCCTACAACATCGTATGCCCGTAAGGATTTATGACCATGGACAACAACAGTAGTGACAAGGATTTTGTTTTTGGGGAATTCGATTTTTTTTGTTCGAATTTCAAACGCACACCCACCCACACCCACACATACAAAAATGGCACGCCCAAAAGTGGGCCTTGACCATCCAAACCGTTGGCCAGTTCTGTGAATTTTTTCAATCGTTGGTTTGTTGGCTGGCTGGTTATTCTCAAACAGAGTCGCGTCTACCAACAACCTAATTTGTCATACCAAAAATAACGGAATTGAAATTTCATTGGAACACGAAACATACAAAATATACACTGTACACTGTGTAGCAGAGAGAGCGAGAGCAAAATGAAAAACTGAAATGTTTGAACTTTTCGAAAACGACGACGACGACGACGACTTTTCGTACTTTGTTGTTTTTTTCCGGCCGTTGGTCGGGCCGCCGCCAAATCGGTATGTATGTTCTGTTGTTGGAACGTTGTTGGAACAAGAGCAAGCAAGCTGAGAGAGAGAAGGCAGAAAAAAAAATTTAAATTTTAATGAGAGAATATTCCTCTCTCTCTCTCTCCGCATTCACAATCATATATCAGAGCGACATGGCGAGGAAGGAAGCAGAAAAAAATTTTTTCTCCGAAACAAACCAGAACCAGAACAAGAACAGGAACAATTTTTTTTTCATAATAAAAGCAAGCAAGCAAAAGCGGGCCCCAATTTATCTGAAAGGGCTAAATATAGATATTGTAGCAAGCAAGCCAGCCAGTAACTTTTCAAAAGATCGAAACCATTAAGGCGCCCGAACGACAACCGAAACAAAAAAAATCTGATCCATATTCTCAATTAGATTTTCATGTTTTCATGTTCGGATTCAGGATTCAGGATTCAGGGGATTCAGGATTCGATATTCTTGTTGTTGTTGTTGCTGCTATTTCCATTTTGCAACGAGAAACACAAGAACAAGAAGAGAGACCGGAGAGAAGAGATTACGACGGGACGCCAATGTTGATAAATGTTCGACCCCGATGATGATGGACCCCGGACTGGAAATGGAAATGGAATCTTTGGAAAATGGAGCTTTCCAAAGATGACGTACGTACATCCTATGGGAAACGACATGGGCGGGGGAAAACGCCTGGACACACACACACCAACAACCAACCAATGGTGGTCAAACACATTGTTGGTCGTTGTCGTTTCCTGAATCTCTGAATCTAAATTAGTCCGTGTGTGTCGAACCTCACTGGGAAAATCATCGGATCCTCGGGCCATCTTAATTGTTTTCATGTCTTTGAGTTCTGTTCCAAGTTCTCTGTGTTCTGTGTTTTCGTTTGCCAAACATTTCCTATTCTGTGTCCCCGAAAAACAAACATCATAATCATTTCTTTTCACCGTTAGTTGCTCAATCGAGGTTCGGGCTGTTCTGGACCAATACACCTTAAAGCGATGACTGCCACACACACTGGTGGTATTTATTTAGCTTGATGCTGGAACAAATGGATAAAAACGGAGAGCAAAAAGTGGACATCTATTTATCAATTTGTTTCCTATTTTTGGACCGATGTCCGGATGAATCGAAGCATCGAATTGAATCATAGTGGTGCAAGCGAACAAGCAAGCAAGCGGTTACAATGGCTGAATAATTCATACTACTTTATACCTGCAGGCCTGGGCGAGTGATGATAGACGGTCGGACGGACGGACGGACGGGCGGAGTCTGTTGTGAAAAGAGGCGGAGCGAAGAGCGAGAGCGAAAGCAAGAGAAAGAGAAAGTTATGAGCGAAGGGGCCGGGCTTGATTTTAAACATGCACATGCACAACGCGCAACACGCAAGCAAGCACACACGCGTAAGCACACTGAGCGAGCGAGCGAGAGCCAACGAGATCGAACGAGAACGGGAGAGAAACAGCAATAAGCTCCTCCTCCTATAACACACACACACAGCACAACACAGCACGCAGATCATCAGCACAAATAATGATGATGATGATGACGATATGTCTTTAGTAGCCAATTATAGTTAGCGCTTTTTTTGGCTGAATAATGAACGGTGGTGAGGGCGGCGGTGGCTGTTGTTAATACGTTGATGGTTGTCATGAAGAACCAACAACATACTAACACACATATTATTAATTCTTTTCATTAAGACTACACAACGATAATCAAATTAAACTTTATTTTTTTTCATGTTTGTTTCTTGGTGATATAAGACATGCATGCATGCACCACACCACCAACAAATTACGCAAATTATATAATAATAATAATGATGAAATATAACGACGTGGGTGGACAGGAGGATCTTGTCTTTGTTTCTGTATTTCCGTTGATATATGCGTGTTGCAAGAAATCCGGGAATGTCGGTTTCTGTTTTTGGGAGGAAGTGGGGAGGATATTATTAGATTAGGCATACGAGGGGTTAAAACATAGTTTCCATTCTTAATTTTATTTTTTTAGTTTTTTGGCGCCAACATTATTAACATTATCAGATTATTATTATGATTATTATGATTGCCTTGGATGTTGTGCTATGTGGATATAATTTGATATGCTTGATGGTACGTGCCATTTTCTGGGATAAAAATCTTAATGGAATTTTTTTTTCTGTAAAATTTTCCATTAAGATTCGGTCTTTGGTCGATTTCCGGCGACGGCTGCCTGTGCCTGTGTGTAACCTGAGAATTTTTTCTTTGAAATTGTTAATGGCGCTCGGTCGTTCTCGCCTAGCTAAATCCAAGTTTCGATCGAAAAGATCAAGATTCAAAATCCAAATCCAAATGTGTGTGTGTGCCAAACAGTGGGGAAAGGTGCCACTAGGTGTTGGATCATCATCATCATCATCATCGTTGGGATTTTTCCATATCACACACACAAAGCACAAAATGCAGATGCAGAACCTGGGAAGGGCCCGTGGTGGTGGTTGGTAAGATTGGTCCCGAAGACGCAGAATCCAAAAGAACGCCGGCTTGTTCCAGGAACGACGTTCTTGCTGCTGAAAGCAGTGTGGAAATAGACCACCACCACTTTACCACCACCACCACCACCACCACCGCCACTACGAAAGCACACGATTTGGTCCCAAAAAAAATGTATGCCATGGTCCAAGTTCACTTCACTCGACAAGTGATTGCCAACAACGACGGTCGATGATGGTTGCACCAGGCAAACACCGATGATGCGACAAACAGGATGCGTGGATGGAACTTTGTCGCAATGCAAAAATATTTGTTAATAAATAATTGATTGAATAAGACTTGTGTGTGGGTGTGTTTCACATCATCATCATTATTTTCCAAACTGAACCAATCATGTGTATTTCACCTGTTCCAGTGATTTGAAACAACAACAACAAAAACTATAATGATCCGCGGATGATGATCGATTGGATCTCGATCTCGATTACCCGAAGCTAGAAAATCAAAAAAAACGTCACGTCATTTATGAACGGAACCAATTTATGAAAAAAAAATTGCCCGCCAATTATATGGTGCCCGTTTGACATCTTGCTGTAGGTGTGTGTGTGCGGGTGCGGGTGTGTGGGTGTCTTTACACAATCCACAGAATCACTCATTTTTCTGAATCCAAAAGTTTGTGTGTGTGGGTGTGGTGTCCAAGTGGGTGTGGATGTTTGTGTTGCATATAATTCCATTTTTTCCCGAGAAGAAGACATCTACATTTTTCTATTGTTTGTCTGTTTGTGGGTGTGTGTGTGGGTGTGTGCGTGTATGTTGAAAGCCTGAAAGAATATTCCAAGAAATAGCAGAAATAGAAAGCAAAACCAATTAGATTCACGTGAATAAAATGTTCAAGTGTATTTCTTTTTTTTCATTCGTCGAACAAATCAATGTAAGTTACATTTTCATATTCTCGTTCGTGCTACCCGCGCGGGTCGTCGTTCGCATCCGTTGATGCGCCTCTTCATGTGTGTCTTCTTCATCATTCTTCTTTTGGTTTTCAAATTTTTATTTTTTTATTGTTTGATGATGATGTTCTCTCGCTCTCTCGCTTTCGCTCTCGTACTGTTGTTGTCGTTGTTGCCGCTGCTAAACGATTCTGTAAACTTTCAAAATTTTCTGGAGAAGAATCTCCTCCTCCAGAAGTTGCTGAAAGAACAGCTTTTCTTGGCTCGCTCGACCTGCTCTCTCGGACGCCCATGTACGCCCATATAACCATGCAGGGCCCATCGAAGATCGTCATCATTATGAAAGAGAGAGAGAGTGTGTGTGGAAGAATAAGAATATTCCTCGGGACCGCATCCCAAGATGCACATAACTAACGGTAAAAAGATAGATAACGGTAAAACAACCGACCGACAGTTCAAGATAAATATGAAATATAAGAAAAAAGAGTTTATTATAATCATCGTCCTCATCTAATGGGCCAAACAACAACAATCGTGGTTGAGAGAATAAAAGATTTTCAAGTGGAAGATTAAGGAGTTTTGCTTCCGAAAACGATACGAAACGATACGAAATGAAAATTCATTAAAATGAACGTTTGCGTTTCCGCTCATTTCACTCGCTTCTCATCTCTCGCTGCTGCACATCTTGTTCTCCTGATTGGTTGGTTGGTTGTGTAGGCAGAGATACTGACTGACACTTGTGATTCATTATTTAAAACTAACTAACTAACGAATGAACCTGATTCCTTGAACCTGTATGTATTGGGCGTGATCACGCCCACCACACGCCCCCACCACACGCCCACAATGACTGTTGTTCACCGTTGTCGTTGTTCATGCATAACAATAAGCTAATCCATAATAACACAACACCGACACACACGCCTGAAAACCAAGTATAGCTTTAGCTTTAGCTAGTGTAGTGCAGTAGTTTAGCTGGTCGGTCGGTTCCGTTTGGGTGCTCATAATTATTATGATTTATGAATTAGATGAGCCTTAGAATTGTTGGGCGCTATCCGAAGAAAAAAAAAACGGGATTTCATTCCGGGATACAAGAACTGAACGAGAGAGGGAGCGAGAGAGTTCGCAAGAAAAAAAAATAAAAAAAATCTCAAGAACACTTGGTGGTCGCGGGGAGTGTGTGGTGCTTCAGGTTGTTGAATTGTGTGTGAAAGGGCGGTCAGATAGACCAGAAGTGAGCAACCAGAGGCCTGCCCACCAAGAGACCTATAAGCTATACGATAAGCTATAGTACTCTAACGCTCGCTCTGATTGGTCCACCAGTGATGATTTGACCTGATGACGAGACACACACTATAAGCAGCCTCTCTCTGATTGATGCAACGCGACCAGTGCTTTGCCAGCAGCAGTGCCTGCCTGCCTGTCTGTGCATGTGTTTGACGCGCTTATTACAACCGTTCTCTCGTTCTGATTGGTTAATGGTGATGATTTGACCTGATGACGTGACGCACTATAAACAGCAGAAGAAGGTGTATACCTATCGCTCTGATTGGTCCAATCATGTACACTACTTTATGAACGGCCCGCCAATTTTTTTGGAAAATTTTGAATTCCCGTTCCGTTCCGTTCATTTCGAACAAACGGTTGCTCACCTCTGCGTTATAGATAGATTGTGAACAATGGCAATGTGGAATATATTGCTCTCGTTAAGATTTGGATTCCTGAAAGCTCCACACAAACAAGAAGAAAAATCTTCATCTTGTGTTCAGGCTGAGGGGAAAATCAAAGTCAATTCAAACAACAGTAGACAAAAGAGAGGGCGAGCTCGCCCGGAAAAAACAAAATTCGAGATGTCAGAGATTTTGAAACGAAACGAATT